>JAPYYS010000646.1:0-92691 GCA_030522525.1 Campopleginae sp. 14b | reverse complement strand
GGCGAGGGGGGGGGGGGGGGGGGGGGGTGGGGGGGGGGGGGGGGGAGGTGGGGGGGGGGGGGGGGCTATACCTTTGTACAAAAACTATAATGATAATATGTATACATATATATATTTATATGTATAAATATATATATTTATACACCATGTAGAAGCAATGATTTCAGGCGATGTCTGTCAGCTGCTCAGTTATACGAATAATTGCAAATCTATAAATAATCATAAGAAATAAAAATTACTGACGTCGCCACAACGATACGCGATTGTTTCACAATCTCACTGTAATCGACGATGCCGAAGTGTGCCTCGTTGGAATGCAACGAAATTCCCTTTTTTCTTGACCAGATCTCACGATTCTTATTCAATATTTAGCCAAGACGATTAAAACATTTTTTTTCGGCTCCAAAAACACAATCGGTACGGAAATGTCATGATTTTTAAAATCGAACAAAAAATTAATAGAAAAAAGTGTTTTTCGTTGGAGCCCAACGTCGCGAACTCCAGCCTCATCCGAACGATAAAAATCGGGTGAATTAACCCGTAAGATACGTAAGTACGATGTGCAAATAAACAACATTTTGCACAAGTCGTAGAGTGATCGAAAAAATAAACTGAAATAAAATGAGAAACAAAAAAAATAAAAAAATAATCGACACTCTTCCTAAATTCACTGCTATCTCATGACAACTATTTATAACTATACACCTACAATAGTTAACAAGACAAGTCTGGTGACTTCGAAATAATCGAGCCAAATGGTATTTTTTTAAATTTTCATTATGTTTTTTCTTTTCATTTTGTTCATAGATTAATCTTAAATGTTTAAGTTGATTTGTTTAAATTGTTTATTTTGTTTGTCACTTTAAATAAGTGGGTGATTTCTTTGAATTTTGCTTCTTGAGCCGATTCGCCATCGGCTTTATCTCTTTTTTCTCCTCCTCTATGAGGCGGGGCACATATAAATATTCTCTTTTTCGGAGTCGTGCAAGTTTCGATAGCTAGTTCATTTTTCTCCGAACGACAGTAATTTTCTCGCGAGTAGGAATTTTCGCGGTCACGTGGACAATGGGAAACTGCGACGTACAAAGAGCGGAGCTAAAAAACGTGATTTTTTTTTACTTTTTTTATGACGTTTCTGTTATAAACGTAAAAAAAAGATTTTGAACGGAGCGGGTCTCGGTTATGAGCTCCCACGATCATTACAAAATTCCTCTCTCCTCCTTTTTCCTCGATTCATATAAAAACAAAAGAATTATTAAATCCTGTGTAAAAATCGCCTACGCATGATTAATAAATATTTCTTACGGTACAAAAAATCTTTGCAATTGGCATTTCGAAATATGTTTCTGCGTTGAACAATTGTCTCGAATTTGCTTTGTCGTCGTCGCTCCAGCGACCTCAAGGAGACCAAGGACACGTGTGGAAGAAGAAACGCCTTGGAAAAACACGACGAGAATACTTTTTTTTTCAATTTTACTCATGGAATGTGTGTTTTGTATTTGTGTGCTCGGAAAAAAACCGGACAACTTCCGGAAGATTTTTTCTCCATCGTTATAACACGACTAATGAGAATTCCTTGGAAAAATGTTCTCGAACTTTGCAGCGCAACGAAACTTCGCTTTTTTTGCACGTCGTGAATCGAAACATTTGCAAAATCTTTCGATTATGTTCGAAGTTAAAAATCGTTCCGCTTTAACAAAATTCACAATTTTTTTGGAAGCTGCTGGAGAAGTTTTGTCAAATTTTAGATAAAAATTCAGTTGGCTGCGATGCAACGTGGTAGAAAAAAAAAATTCCCTATAGTACAAAAATTCGACATGAATATCTGTCGACCATAAGCTCGCTAAAAAAAAGAAAGATAATTATTATTGCGCGCAACGAGTGTTTCTGCATTCGTCGATACAAAAAAGACGTAGAAAAAGCCCAACCCGTAGGGCCATAAATAGCATCGCCGTGTAACGTTAGGGCAGAAATTGTAGCGGCACGAAAATCGGATCGTATGGAAAAAACGATTTTTTGTGTGTGTGTGTGTTTTTTTTCCTTAAACGCCACACACTCTCGTTTGTGCAGCGGACCCTGTGTAAAAAGTTTCCAGATCGTAGCAAGGAACACGCGATAATTTCTGTCTTTTCCCCGATAAAAGAAAATCGAATAGAAAATAACGAGCAGCATGGAAGCGGAAAATGAAATTAAGACTGCGAACGAGGAGGATGACGATTGAAAGATTTTACAGGCTCTTTTTGAGGGTTTTTCACTGTTGGCGGCGGAAAAAAATCTCGCCTGTGCTTAGGTACGTCTTGGAAAACGTTTGGGCGTTGCCAAGAACCCGGAATGGTTGGAATTGCTTTCAGGAAGTAAAAGATTCGGAGAATAATCGTAAATGCGTAAATTCTCTGGTGTCTCGATCGGTATTTCGCTTCGATTTTCTTTCTACTTTCTGTTGCTTTATTCGATTATGGCAAAAGAGCAAAATCAACGATGAGGAGGAAGATAACGAGGAAGAATCATTTTCATCGAAGATTCTCGTAATAATAAAATGGCAGTGAAGATTATGAATTGAGGCCTTGGCGTTTCTCTTCTTCGAGCATCGCGTCAAGCTCGTCCGTCAAATTGGCGAGCATGTTCCCAATATCGTTAAGAACATCAGCCGGCTCACCACCCCCACCCTCCCCGTTGTTATTCCCGCTGTTTACGCTGCTGTGTCCACCGCCCATGTGATGGCCACCCATCACGTGAGAACCAAGACCACCTGGGCTCCCCGCGTATTCTTGAACTCGGGCAGCTCGTTGCTTTATCGTGCCTGCATTCTCGTTTGCAAACGGAAGCGAATCCGACTCTGTACTCGAACTTGACTAAAAACCAGAAAACAAAAATCACATTTCAAACTTTCTCTTATTTTTTTTTTCCATCCCATTCGTTAGTGTTCTAAATACTCTCGAAGCAAAATAAACGAATAGCCGATCGATAAAAATGGGAAAGTATGAGCATCCAAAATATTGACTCTCGGACTCGATTAACAAAAAAAAAAAAATCTTTCATGCCATTCCATCGAGATTTTGCCTTGGCGTATTTTTTTGGCTGCAGAAGAATTTATTTGGTTCCTGTACTCGAAACAATATACACCGGACCAATAGTAAATTCTTAATTTTTTTTCAAGCTAGTAATTGATACGGAAGCATTGAAACTGTTAAGGGAAGAACAGAGTTAAGGAGGTTGGCTGGATACAACAATATGATAAGAATTTAATAAAATTTCGTGCTGGGTGTGGCCCCGCTCTTTAAATATTGTGGGGTAAAATTTTTGAGTACAAAAATTCGCGGAATCGAAATCGAGACGCTTGGAGATTTTTGTATGCGGGAAATGGGATTGAAGAAACATTGAATCGGGGAAGGGAAGAATTACCTTGAAACTGGCGTCAGAACCGTTGCGATGTTGAAGGGCAAGCGTAGCAATAAGTTCATGTTCTTCGTTAACATTGGCGCTGACGCTTCCCCAGGAGCGAGACATTGTGGAAGGTGGTCGATTCATTTGCGGGGTTGATGGCATTGTAGGGGCTGGAGCAGGTGGAGGAGGGTGATGAAGATGATGATGTATATGATGATCATCACAGGTGGCAGTTGGAACAGGACCGCTGCAGTCGATGACGACATCACCGCTCGGATTAACATTAACGCCGGAGGCAACGAGCTCCCTGGAGCTTTGACGTCTCGGTGGGGAGGGCGGTCTCCTCTTTGACAGATGCGGACTGCTCTCCAAACCGTAAGTCAGCTGATACTTGTTGTCAAAGTCACGTGGCAAAGACTTGAACTGGCCTGGCGTTGCCGTAACCTGATTGAACCACTGCATTTTTTTATTGTAATTTCGTTATCACGCATACGCTACTTGTACTATTTTCAAATTTTTCTCTGGCCTGAGAAAGCACATTTTAATTTTTTCTTCGATGAAAATTTCGTTAAATTGGTTAAAAAAAAAAAATTGCAGGTTTTTTTGTTACAAATTCTTCATGATTCGTGAGCGTTTCACTTTGTGGGCTAATGAAAATATGACGGAGCGTCGTAACGATGAAGTGGCGACGTGAAAAGTACGAGAGACGTATGAAAAAATGATGAAAAATAATGAAACGTGCTCGTGTCGTAAAAACTAACGGTTTTTTTCACTCAGCGATTACTCGAGAGCACTTGTTTCGTGGGATCGTCAAGTAACGACCTTGGGGCGATAAACAGGGGCAATCTGAGGCAATAAAAGTTAATGGGAAGTGACGTTTATAAAGGGGAAAGTAGTTTCTTAAGGAGAATGGAGAAAAAAGCAGGAGCGAGTGATTGTGACGAGGTGCGGTTTGAAAAATTCATCAGAAGCGATCGAATGGCCGACAGGGGATGATTTTTTATGAGAAAATTCATGGTCTGATCGTGCGAAAAGTTTTACCTTCGCAACGGGTCGTGGACGGACCAGACAATGTCTTGGCCTCGGCAGAGTTCCGCCACCCGCGTCAACCGTCGTGGCTGCTTCATTAGTCGGCGTCAAATCACCGTCCTCGAAACATCTCGGCCGCCAACCTATCGGATCAGCGTGCGACGTCGGCGCTGGCGAAGGCGGATACACGAGAGGAGCGTCCTCCAGACTCTCCAAAGATTTTCCTCGCGAACCTGCGCTCCCTCGACTCATCGTACTGTATTCCAATCCTCCGGGAAGCGCCGCGTACATACTCCTCCACGTCGATGTCGCCTCGTTCCCGGCGCGCTGAAACGACCTCAAAACTGGCGACGAACAATCCTCGTCCGGCGATGGCAAGTCCGGACCACCGCGTTGGATTACAACGTCCTGGAATAAAAATAAACACAGAGTGAGGAAAACATTGAGGAAAAACGATTTTTTATTTATTTTGAGAATTCCTGGAGCTCCTCAATGACTCGAAATCTTTGTACTTACCTGCGTGTGTCCAGGATGAGGTGGAAGTCGAGCAAGATCCAACGGCTGGATCCTTTTTCCAGCTCTTATGTCCTTAACGCGCTTTATAGCCAAAAGCAATTTCTTCTGATGACCCAGACGAACTATACCAATATCCTCGAGATCCTCCCAAGTCAATGTCGTCACATCCTCCACCGATCTCATCCCTTGCTGATGAAGAGCACCCAGATATTCCTCCAGTCTTAATAATCTTAACCATTCCTCCAGAGAACCTGGCACGTGCTCCGGCAATCCATCACCAACGTTCAAATTGTCGATCTCCGCTTTCATCCGCTTTCTATGGTTGGGCTTTTTGATTCCTGCATCATCCGACCAATAAGACAAACAATATTAATCGTCAAATTTTCATAATAATTCATTTATTTATCTCAATTCTGATATTTTGAGCATCGCGAAAAATCCTGTTTCTTTTTTGCCATATATTTTTACTCAATTACTAATCGACGAATAAGTCAAAAAAATATTCATCGGGAAATTGTTGTAGATATAATTGGCTTGTTGACTGGCCTGAAGGTTTCGGAAGTTTCGTTGAATCTTTGTTATGGAAAGAACAAATTTTTACGAACGGTATGGACGAAATAAATTGATAAAAATTCCTATTTTTCGAATATTGCGAAAAATTCGTGCTTTTTTTTATGAAATATTTTTACGTGAATGCCACGGGGTAGAAATAATGAAAAAAGTGTGACTAACCAATTGCTGTTAAATCCTCAGGAGTCATGCGCGTTATGGTAGCGAGATCGTAGCCGGCAGAAGCAAAAAGTGGAAAATACTCGTCGAACTGTAATTCCGTGAGCCAGGCGTGTACGACATCGAGATCCGCCGGTCTGTCCGGATGACTGCCCAATGAGCTGATCGAGCATCTGGGCGATGACGCGAGTGCTCCAGGTCCTCTGGGCCCACCCAAATGGTAGCCCGAAGCTCTCCCAGAATCGAGGGAAGCCGTTGAGTGTCTCGAGCCAGATCCGGAGCCCGAACTTCCGGGACTGTCACGTCCGGGACTCTGTGTCATATCGATACCTGCAAAAATTCCATAGACACTCAATCCCCTTTCCTTTTTTTTTCTTTCTCATCTGTAGAGCCAAATGTTACGTGCCCACTCTATGGAGCATGCAGAATTATGCAGAAAATTAATTTCCACCTCGATTACGATTTGGAAAAAAATTATTTTTTACATTAATCCCAAAACATTACAAAAAAAAATTACAAAAAATTATTTTTTTCGTATATATGAGTGCTTATTGGGACGATGAAGTTGGCATCGTTGAAATTCAACGAAAACTGATTAGCTTTTATAAGCAGAATGCGAAATATTCGGAAAGTATTTGTCAAAAATAGGGGGGCAGACTTTTTTGCCATTCGGAAAGTGAATTAACTAAAAAAAATTGAGAAAATAGATTAATTATGAAAATAATTTTCACTTTTTTTGTGATAAATTGTCTATATTTTATGAAACTGAATTTATTTTCCAAAGAGAACAAAAATAAAATGACAAAATATTCGTTGCCATGAAATTTTTAGAGACAGAAAATACTTGGGGTCAAAATGACCCAATATGCACTCGAAGGGTAATATTGACACTGTAAAGAAATTGCTGGCAGTGGCCAGGAAGATGGATGGCAAGTAGAAAGACAGAGATTCAGAAAAAAAGGAAATACCTTGGTCCTCGGCGTGTGCATATTTGCCGACAACAGGTGGGAAGGCAAATCCCGGATGTGTGAAAATCGGGCCAGGGCTTTTTCCGGAAGGCATACCGTAGGATCCGTCGTCACCGGCGGATCCACCGCCGATTGCGCTGCCACCCCCGCTCGAGAGAAACCCGCCATCCTCGCTGCTGGCGTATCCTGCCGATCCAAAGGACGAGCCCGAGTGACGAAATACATCGGGGACTGCGGGTGGTGCCACCTTCTTCACCTGAGTAACGGCTTTCGATGGTCGGCTCATGCCGCCGACTGTAACAAAGCGAATAAAAACAACATTTTAGCAGATAATCAATAATTAATTAAAATTTTCTCGATGAAAATTCCATTTTTATAGTGAAATTTTTTTTACCCAATAAATTGCTCCGAAAATAAAATAAATATAAGAAAAACAATGTTCAATCGTACGAGATGGGATAAAAATATAAAAAACTCATTTATTTGCGTGAATTCTTGAAAAAATAATGAAACAGATGAAAAAATCATTAATTTTTATTATTAAAATGAAAATCGACGTATTAACAAAAAATTTCGTCAGAATTTCCCGTTTGAAGGCAAATCTAATGGCACATTTTCCATGCACTGTGATGACGGTCTGTACTGAAATTGAAATTGAGTAAAAAACGTCGATATTTTTTTTCGAAAACGATCACCTAAATATTTTTTTGTCAATTTCAAAATTTTCGTTATTTCGACAATATTTTTTATTAATAACGAAAGTGTCAGCAAAATTTAGGATTGGCATGACAAGTACTTACTTTCCGAAGAACCTTTCATCAATATTTTGCGCTGCAGTGACTAAATTTTAGTGATTTTTCAAAATGAAACGTTAAGTCGAACGTATCCAACGAAATATCGATCTTTTCCAACAAAGTTTTCATTTCAGTGTAGGGAAAATGAAAAAAAAACAACGAAAAATAACGAGTCGCAAATTGGCGGAATGATAATGAAAATAATGATTAACGGAGTGAGGTTGAAAAATGATAAAACGTGTTGGTATGAGGAAAGCTAACGGTTGAAAAAAGTAAACGATTATTTAAGATGGCCTGTACCGTTGTATGGTCAAGTAATGACCTTGGAGCGATGAGGCCGGGGTAATTTGGGCCAATAAAAATGAATAACGTGGCACTTTTAAAAATGGGGAATTTGTATAAAAATTTGAAGGGATAAAAATGGGGAATAACTGGTGAGATCAAAGGAGCGAAGTTGCAATATCACAGGCTCGTTGGAGCTGATGCATGATAGTTCGGACACGCGGCTTGATGCATCGAAGCACGTACCGCAAATTTGAATAATATAAGTTGCTTGATTTATATTTTTGATTAATTGAGAGAATCACACATGAGAACGAGGTTTTCCAATTATAGTGGCACCTCGTGCGATAAAAAAGCGTGTCTCGTTTAGCTCATAACGAGCTAAATATATATGCAATCGAGGATGGAGAAGAGAGAACCGGAACACTGCGCTTCGTGTAACAATATCGGGCTCGAGTCTGATCGCGAGTTTTGCGACGACTTTGCTCGGCCCGGGACAACCGAGCCACACTTACAGAAGACGAGAAAGAAAGATAAAGAGAGACACAGAGAAAGAGAGAGAGAGAGAGAGAGAGAGAGAGAGATGGCTGCAGCAGCAACATTCGAGTAGCTCTGGTCCTCTCTGGTATCGAAGTGGGAAGGGAAAGAAGGAGAGATAGCTCGTGGCCCGTTGCACACATAGACGTACACAGGGGTAAGCGGACATATACATGATGTTGGGCACACACTGGTTATGTTGCTGGAGTGCAGCGTACCTACGTACTCGGGTAAACAGGTTTTCATGGGCGTAGACTTGTTCGAATCGATTCAAAAGCTTTTCGAACGGGTATAAAGCAGTTCGAGGAGGAAGAGACGTCCCAATGGATGAGTACGCGATCCAAAGACTTCACAATCCTTATTCCCTCCCATATATTCCGGAAGAATTATATTTCGAATAAAATATCGTCTCGTAGGAATTTTTCTTTCTTCAACAAATTCTCAACATTTTTCGTTTTTTTATTATTCTTTTATTTATCCGTGCTCTTTATCGTATTCCAATAAAATGGACCGAAAAGACATTCCAACACTTTGAAGAACCGTCCAATTCGTAACGGCGATTAAAATCCGTTTATATTGTCCATAATCGCGAGGATAAATTCACAGACGCCACGTCGAGCGGTTGGACCTTTTTTGCCACGTCGAAATAATTAACTTAACGAGCAATACACTAAAATAATGAAATCATGAGCGAGAGAAAATTTAATCACCATCAAATAATCAATTAATTACTGTTAATCACAGCGTAATGCATCGATGTATTGTTCCCACAAATCCCTAGTAATTAATTAATTCTTGCATCATTCGATTTGATTTAGCGGCTTGGTGCTTTGTTGGGTTAATTAATCACTGCTAATTATGCATGGGAAACATCATCTGCCTACGTTCGTCGAATCAATTACCCAGATCACTATGCCACAGAAATTTGCATAGCCCAAGTGCAACGAAAAATATTAAATTTTTCTATTATTTTTGAAGATTCGAAAACTGCATGAATTTTTTTGATTCTCAAGTTTTTCGATCGCAAAAAAATTTCTCGGGCTCTACCGGAAAACAAAAAGTCTCCGAGAACATTGTTTATAAAAAGGACATTTTAATGCTGCGCAAATTATTTATTTATTAATAAATAAATAAAATAAAATAAATTAATTGATTCAATAAATAAATAAATCAACTAAATAAAATGAATAAACTGAATTATAAATAATTTAGTAATTATCATAATGAATAATGATGAAGAATATTTAAAAAGAATATTAAATAATAAAAAAAATTAAATAAATAGAAAAAAATGAAACTAAATAAATAAGTAGCAAAAAAAATTATTAAATTTCGATCAACGCGATTACTTCATCGGAAATATGATTTTGTATTCGACACATGTGGCTGAGAAATTAATTAATATGTAAATATGGGGATCGAAGGAACGTCGAGCTGAATGTTTATTCATTAACTATCGTTTTTCGTCCGTTTCAATAGAATTTTCCGAATCCCATAGGCACGGAATGAGGATAAACTTGAACAGGATTGGATAGTTGTGTATAAGTAAAATTCGATGTATACAGAAGACGTATAGCACGTGTTTCCTCTCTCTCGATATCTGCCAACATGTATAAGAGAGTTTGTGGCTCGAACACTGTTGGAAACCACAATTCATAAGCATCGAGAGAAACAGAGAGAAATTTAACTGGACACGTGACGCGAGACAAGGGTAAAAAGGGGTTCGGAAAAAAAACAAAACGTATAGAAAAATAAATTGTGTGTAAAGGAAATACGAAGGCACGTGCTGCTCTGTGTGTTGGGACAATCTTCAATTAAGGATGAATGAATGAGACTAACCTCGTCTAAGTGTGCGCACGTCCCTGTATGCTTACTGATGAAAGGATCAACGAATTAAAAATTTACTTCAGTACGTGGAATTTTACGGACAATAGAAAGCGAAGAAAATACTTGACGTATTCTCGCACCTTGAATAACCAATGCATGGGGCGTTTTATCTATAGTTCATAGCCTTTCCACAAATCGCTATCAATTCGCCTGATAATCGTTTTTTTTTTTATCTCTTAGGGCAGTGAGAAAAATGTGGAAAAGGAATTGAACGATTTTTCACATTTTTAACGTTCGGAAAAATGTTTGAATCGTTAAATCGACGATGCTCACCAGATCTCACGATTCTTATTGAATATTTCGTCAAGTCAAAAAAATTACACTTTTTAAGATCCGAGAACAAAATCGATACGAAAATTGTCATGATATTTTAAATTGATAAAAAAATTAATAGAAAAACGTATTTTTCAAAAATGGCGCGGCAGACTTTTTTGTCGTTTGAAGGTTTAATTTACTGGAGAAAAAAAAATGTAAAAAGTGGACAAATTATGAAAATAATGATTGAAAAATAAATTTTTTGGTTTTCCTTCCATCGTTTCGTTTTTCGAACAAAAAATTTAATAGAAAAACGTTATTTTCGTTGGAGTCCGCGACGTTTCGAACTTCAGTGTTATTAAAATCGTCGGAACGACTTGATCCCGAGAGGACAATGAGGCACAATTATTTTTCTATTCAAAAATAATTCGATCGATTTTTTCTTATTCGGAGAATTAATGATACGATAAAAACCGAAAAGGAGATTGCGAAATTATCGAAAAGTATTTGTCAAAAAAGATGGCGCATACTTTTGTGCCATTTGAGAATGAAATTTATTTGAAAAAATGCAAAAAGTGGAGTAATTATGAAAATAATGATTGAAAAATAAATGTTTCATTCATTTCCAACGATGCAAACTTCGGTATCGTTGAAAATCGATCGATCTTAATTAAAATGTCTGCTCTGTATGTTCACCGCTTCGTCGAGCTCTCGTCCCGTCGAGCTTCTTTAGTTCAAAGTGTTTTACGAAATCAACAGGTTGTTGATTTTTCCTACGATACTTAAGCCAAATGAAAAAAAAAATGTGTAGCATGGCCTGTGCGGTGCAATAATGTGATATTAACATGTAGTACAGTATCAAGTGCATGAAGGGCTCGTATACACAAGCTCCGACGAATTTTCTCGCGTGACTCCGTTGCCTGTTCGCTCCTGAACCGATGAATATCTCAAATATTGTATACACTTGTATACACACCATGAAAATATGTTACATTTTCGTTATGATTAATTCGTCCATATTTTATGTTGACGATGGATAGAAAACGAAGGAATATGAGAACGAAATTTCTTGATAAACCAATTAACTGAAATGAGTTATCGCCACTAATAATCAACTCGATAAATCATTCAGTTCATCAACGTATAATTGATATTTCGAATAACGTGCGAGCGATATTTGTAAAATAATAAAATTCGCTAAAAAATTTGTGAAAATACGAAAATCCTAATGATTGAAAAAATAATTAAAATAAGACTGTCCATCTGAGTAACATCGACGTATATAATTTATATTTCGAATAAATTGCGATCGATATTTGTAAAATAATAAAATTCTATGGAAAATTGTAAAAATACGAAAAACCAAATAATCGAGAAACTTAATTATTTTATTGAGACTAATTAAGGACGTCGTCACATTTTCGTTTGAAATTCTTTTTAATTGGCGAAAAGGAGTGCATCGGATGGAATTTCGTTTGTTTCTCGTTTTTTTTTTTTCAAAAGCTCAGACTGTCCATCTGAGTGACGTGAGCACACGTGAGAAATTGCGAGAGTGTCCCTCGGAGCACGAGAGAGAGAGAGAGAGAGAGAGAGAAAGCCTAGCTCGTGGAGCGACGATACCAACAACAATAATAACTGTCATCATGACAGCGAGAGACACAACATCGTGAAGCATTCGTGGCGGTACAATTAAAGAACGAGCTGGATGGAAAAGAAAAGAATAACAAACAAATGGAAAAAGAAGTAAAAATTAACAACGAAGCTGGGTCAAGCGGTTGGGCACGTAACTCGAGTTAGCCTGCCGGCTTAACGAAGCAGCGTGCTTAGCGAATAGAAAAACAACAACCAAAGAGAGAAAATGGAGACGGGTCCTCCAGGCTCTCAGCAGACATCTCACTCGCCGATGCTGTTCCACGCAGTGACGCGAATAAATGCTACGGATACTGACAAATTCGCTCATCTTTTCCATTACAACGAAAAAAAATTCAACGTGTTGCTTCAAAAACTTAAAATCTCGTCTTGTCCCTATTTTTTTTTTTTTCAAACGATCGATCAACGCATTTTTGGAAAAAAATACAATCGATTTTTTTCGTCAACTGAACTGTCGATGGCGAATTAATATTTAATTTAAAAAATTCGGAATTTTCGGAAAGTATTTGTCAAAAATATTGGGGCAGACTTTTTTGCAATTCCAGAGCCGAATTAAATTTAAAAAAAATGGGAAAAGTGGATTAATTATAAAAATAATTAGCGAAAAATAAATTTTTCGTTTTTCTCCAATGATCCAAATTATAGAATCGTTTTTTTTTTTTCACCAAATCTCAAGATTTTCATTCAATATTTGGTCAGGACAACAAAACCATTTTTTTTTACGATCCCAAGTCAAAATGGGTACGAAAATTGTAAGGATTTTTGAAATTGAACGAAAATTAATAGAAAAACATATTTTTTAGTGGAATTTTATTTTTTTCTATTTTAGAGTTATGAAATTTGTAGATTCAAAAACAAGCAAAAAATGCGGTGATGGTTCATCGCAGATATGAATAATATGGTTTACATGACGTAACTATTAGCTCACGTGAGTTTAATGACTGAGTGATAGAGCTGGAGATAAGATCTGTTAGAGAGATGGTTGTAAGAAAAGTGAGCGATTAAATGTGTACAGTAAATTGGCCATTTGGATCGAGGAGTTTGTTATTTACGAGAATGTTTTTTGTGTCGTATGGATCATTTGAATTAGCCACTTGGCCTAAACGGTTCGAGTCGAAGATGAAAAAAGGGAGAGAGAAACGAAAAGTTTGACGCGCGCCTGTTATTTACCAAGACATTCCTATACGTTGGGATTTATATATACATATATATATGTGTGTGTTGGTTGGTGACGAGCGAGTGTCTTGACCCTCTTTTTTTTCTCTGTTTCTCGATACATTGGTCGCTGCTGCATCTTTGGTCTCCGGTAAAGCGTAAAATGGTCTCTCTTCCTCTCGGTGGTTTATGCGGTCGTCGAACGATAAAAAGAGCTCTTTGGTGGGACGCCGGTAAAACGGGTTTGTCCGCGGGTGGCGAGAAGAAGGAAAAGGAATAAAAAAAAATATATATCAGAAAAGAGAAGAGATTGGAACTGGAACGGTTCTCCAACTATTATCGCCGAAGTGGAAGAATTAGTTGCCCACATTTTCGAGTACGAGAACAAAAAAATCGATCCATATTGAAAAAATTGAGGGGACGGAGCTCGAACATTTAATTATGAGCCCGGGAGCAATGTTACGATCCTGGAGTTTGCATCGTTGGAAAAAAAACGTGAAATTTATTTTTCAATCATCTATTTCATAATTAATCCACTTTTTCCATTTTTTTACTAAATTCTGCTTTCTGATGGCAAAAAAAGTCTGCCCCATCATTTATGATATATACTTTGCCAAAATTTACGAGACTGTAGTTTGCATCGTTGGAAAAAAAAGAAAGATTCATTTCTCAATGGCTATTTTAATAAATAATGCACTTTTTCCTTTTTTTATAATAAATCCACTTTTCGAATGGCAGAAAAGTCTGTCTCACTATAATACTTTCCCAAAATTTGGCACTCTGCTCAAAGAAAAATATAACTTTCCGTTGCATTGGAAGAAAAAAATGAAAAATATATTTTTCAATCATTATTTTCGTACCTAATCCACTTTTTCCATTTTTTTTTTAACAAAATTTACTTTTCGAATGGTAAAAAAGTCTGGCCCACCATTTTTCACAAATATTTTCCAAAAATTAGGCCCTCCGCTTTGAAAAATAATGAGTTCTCGTTGCATTTCAACGATCCAGACTGGAAAATCGTAGCAACATTGAAAAAACAACGTACGAGGATGTTAATAATCGAACAAGTTTCAATTTCCCTCAAAAGATTTTAAGCGAAGAAAAATCGAGCCAAAAATGAATGGGCGTTATTTGCACAATGTCCGCAGACCGCAAAGAGCGAAATAACACATTGTATTCAATTTTGCTTAGTAACCACGCGTTTATACCCGAGAATGTCGATTGACGTGGCGGCGTTATATTGGTATGTATAAGTGTAAATAGTGGTAGAGATTGAAAACGCGCGTAGAGCTGGGCGTATCTGTGTGACATCTCTGCCAACAGTTGGTGCTTGGTCGTGTTGAGCTCGGACTCACCTACGTATATGTATAATATGGAATATAGAGGGTCGTGCACCTCGGACTCGCGGAGCATGTTAATTATCCATTCTCCTCATACACACAACTGCATGTACGTTACTCCTTGCCGAGAAGACAGTGACTCTCTCGTCTATACGTCGATGAACATTCGACGTATTTGGTACATCCATTTACCTATATATATAGAGCTCTATGTATTATATATATATATATATTTGTTTGAGGAACGAGTACCTAACGAGGATCTGGTACGACAATACCAAATTGATCGAGACTATCTCGCGATGTATTGCGTCTTTCCACTCGATACTGTTATTGCAGCATCCCTGAGACAAATTTGGTCGTACGTGCGGTATCTCGCTGCGAGAAAATTCCTCACGACTCGAGCGTCCGACATACTCTCCTCTAATCTTGTTTTTTTTTCCATCAAACTTTTCTCGAGTCGTTCCTATAGAGATTAGTGGATTAGAATTGTAAATTAAACGAGAAGACTTTTCGAGAAATGCTGATGAGGCTTATCGATATTCAATATGAATGTGGGCTTGGAAAACATTCGTAGTATAACCTGATTCGATTGAAAACTGGACGGGGAACGTGGGTTTTTATTTTTAAGGCGAAGATGGAATGGGATGAGGGCTTGAAATGAGTTATGGAAATAATTGACGACGCTGCAGTTTCGATCGGTCGAATGCAACGAAATTGTGGACTTTTCTTCACCAGATATTTCAGATTTGATTTTATATTCAACCGAGACGATAAAACCATTTTGGAAGATCCAAAGACAAATTGGATACGAAAATTGTCATGATTTTTTTTTCATTTATGAAAACATTAATAGAAAAACGTATATTTCGTTGGAAAACTCATTATTTTTTTGAGCAGAGTGCGACATTTTTGGAAAGTATTCGTCAAAAATGGTGGGGCGGACTTTTTTGCCATTCGAAAAGTGAATTTATTGAAAAAAAATGGATAAAGTGAATGAATTATTAAAATAATGATTGAAAAATGAATTTTTCGTTTTTTTTTTTTTTTCAACGATGCAAACTTCAGTATCGTCATGAATATTGGGCTTGAGTGAAAAATCGTGGCGAATCTCTTACGTTGGAGTAAATTTTTCCAGCTGCCGTAAATCCTCTTGATACATTTATCCAAAGGCGTTGAGAATGTTTGTACGTTATTGGCAGGTCTGCGAGTGCTATTGTTTTTTAAGGTGTGTAAATTGCCTTCGGAGTGGCTGCGAAACAAATTCGTTTGGATCACGCGAGGTGCATCGATCTCGTCGCGATCGGAAAGCTCGAGGTCTCGTGACAACGAGTCGTTCGTTTGCCACGTATTCAGAGCACCATTTCTGTTCCGATTTAGCGAGCCGGTTGACACTCTTTCGTTATTCGTTTGTTTTCTGTTGTTTATCGGTGGTTTGTTGCTTCTTTCTCGAGGGCAAGCAGCCACGATTCCCATTGGTATCCAGGCCTCCTCGACAGCCGGATCGCGGAAGCTCAAATACGTGGAGGACTGCATGCTCGGATGATTTTTTTTTCCTCCTAAACTCGTGACAGATGAGCTGCTGCTTGAGGCACTCCCCGAACTATTATTCGTCAAGTTTTTATAGAGAAAACGTTTTCCTGGGGGGAGGGGAGGGGGGCCGAGTAAGCAATTCGGAACTGCGGCTCCGATCGCCATATTTTCCAAATTTCAAAACCAAGCACTTTCCTTTCCGCTCGGTAAAAAAAAACGAAAAATCAACCACGTTCTCACTTTTTTTTCGATCTATTGACAATTCTCCGTTGCTCCCCCAACGCGATTAATATTTTTTCTTGTTTTTAATTATATTTCCAGCATTTTTTATTCCTCCATGTATCGTAAATCCCCTGCCTTGTACACCCATGTATTTACATATGTAAAGATACGTGTATATGGGTCGAGCGTCGTCCGAAGTATCAGTGGCTCCTTATACAGACATGGTGCGGAGAGCTGCACCTTCGAGCTTCGTCGTCGCCGTTCACTTATCTCCGAAAGAAGTATGTCTGGCTCTTTCTATCCTTCGGATGGTTATGTATCGAAATATCGATTGCCCATTGGTGGGCGACGCGACCGATTACGTGAAAACGTTATTCGAAAAAAATGAAAAATAATATTTCTTTCAATATTTTCACTCTCACATTTAGCTCCGACGAGGAGCAACAACTTTTGGGAAATGAAAATATCCTCGTGGATAAACACTCGAGATTTCCTTCAAGAAGCTTCGATTTTTATAATGGAATTTTAGAGTTTGTTATTTTAATGAATTCTGCACACACACACACACACACACCGATTCGATTTATTTTCACAGCCTCGTTCGGTCTTTCTGATTGAAAGCCTCAGATTCGTTTTTTGCGAAAGACACAAGAGCAATTGGAAATGCTCAGACGGTGGACCGGTAAGAACTGACGGAAAGTCCGGGGGACATTGGTCGAGAAACACCGGATCGAATGATTCGATCCTTGTGTGTGAGTGCACGAGGAGAAAAAAAAAAGGAATGACATACACGCCGATTTCGCAGGCCCTTTCCTCTATGCTCACTGGTCCATGGAGATGGCAATAAAATTCATGGATACGTATGTATGTGCATTTATATAAAATACTCTCTCTCTGCCTCGTTCTCTCTCTCTCTCTCTCTCTCTCTCTGCCTCGTTCTCCATGCAAACTTGCCTTTCCCGAAGCGAATTGAAAAAAAATAAACAATAAAAAGTATAAACGGCATGGCGAGGACGAAGGTGGGTGAAACGAGTTGGTGAAATGCGTGGGTTAGTTGCCCCCCGACCACAAAATATTCGACATGTACGCGTGCTCGCGTGTAGGATTTGAGAAGAAAAAAAAACTCTTTCGTCAGCTGTGAGCGGCGATCGTAGCGACTGGAAAAACAAAAAAACACAAAAATCCGACAGTGATTGGCAGTCCGGAAAAAACTTGTCGAATTTTTTGAAAATCACTAAAAATCTGGATTTTACGATCTCCGCTTGAGACTCGGGCTCTTAATGGATTCGAGGTTGGAATTAATTGTCGCGCCAAAGAATTATTAGCTCGTTACTCATTTTTTTTTTTTCGCCATAGTTTATTAAAATCTCCCTCGGAGCAATCCGATTTGCTTAAATTCCACGTTCGATTAGAATTCGCAATGCTTCATTTATCAGATATATGAATAATTCCATTCGAACGAGTATGATCTAATTATTCTGTCGAAACAATTCCAATTTATTATCCCACCACACAAAAATCCACCGATTCGGTTCCTCTCAACTGAGAATTGCAAAAAACTATTTTATTTCGTCACTAAAAATTAAATAAAAATTAATTATTTTCATTGATTTAAAAAAAATGATAGAAAAATGAACAATTCCATGATTTTTATTCAGTTACAAAAACAAAATAGAGACATTTGATGTAAAAAAACAAAGCGAATGTTGCTCGAGATATTTTTGAGCGCATTTACTGAGTCGATTTTTAAATTTTCCAGATAAATGATACAAAATCGTTTTGTATTTATTTTTATTTGATTAAATTTCGTATTTTTACGATACTGAAGTTTGCATCGTTGTGATTTTCATAATTAATCCACTTTTTTAATTTTTGAAAATTAATTCAGCCCCCGAATGTCAAAAAAGTCTGCCTCATTATTTTTAACAAATACTTTCCGAAAATGTCGAGCTCCGCTTAAAAAAATAATGAGTTTTCGTTGCATTTCGACGATGCGAACGTCAAAATCTTTATTTATTAGTTAATAATTTTACGAATTAGTAATTATTCATATTTTTCCATCGACCATTCGCGGGATTATTGGAATAACCTTGGCGTACTAATTCGGTTCGTACGAAGCAAGTGATTTATGTTAAAAACCGAAAGAAAGTAAATTTTCCTAATCCCTGAATATCTTAATTGACGTAAGTCGAGGAGGTGAGTAAAATAAAGAAAGGAAAAGGTTTCTACGAATAGAAAGAAACGAGGGGAGGATGTGTAAAGATTGTCGGAGTTATAACTTATCGATAAATAAATGAATAAATGAATTGATGATGAAAAAGTAAGTGAAAGGGTGTAACCGAGAGAATGAAAAGTACAAAGAGAGATTCAGGTTAAGTCTTTCGATTCGAGAGAGTTGAAAATGGAGATGTAGGAAGAAAAAGGGAGAGGGAGTTAAAAGCGAGTGGCACACGCCAAGTTTCATTGATAAAACGACGCGACGGCGCCGCGACGGCCTTCCGCAACGGCGGCAAGGAAAAAGGAAA
The DNA here is from genome assembly GCA_030522525.1 of Campopleginae sp. 14b. Lineage (NCBI taxonomy): Eukaryota > Metazoa > Arthropoda > Insecta > Hymenoptera > Ichneumonidae > Campopleginae sp. 14b. The sequence goes on along the minus strand of JAPYYS010000646.1, from coordinate 73,885 downwards.
AGTATAAATAAAAAAAAAAAATTTTTTTAAATTAAAAAAATACATTGCATAGACGATATTCACGCATATATTTATCGGGCGCTTGTATGACGAGGTATGCGTGACCTGCGTGGTTACGCTCCATCGAACAACCACGAAGAAAATTATTCACGTCCTTACATTGCCCTCTCTCTCTCTCTCTCGCTCTCTCTCCCTTTTCTAGACGCAGTGAAAATGATTAAGACGCCAATATAAGTAAATGCTTGTCAATGGAATTTTCAACGATACCAGTTTGCGGCTATTATATCACTCGATTTGTTATTTAATCGGGATACTATTTATTCATTTGTTTTTCATTCACATCGCATAATTAATCATTTATCAACGAGAATATTTGATTGATTTGTAATTAGTCCGGTGTGTTATCAATCAATCTTATTGATTAGACTATTTCTGGCTTAGTTAATTAATAAATCGATAAGTATATGCTCAATAAGTTATTTCAAACGTCCAATATCGCTCGTACATCGAGTCATGCTCTCATTCATTGATCAATTTTTTCACAATCAAATGCTTAACTTCGTTTGACAGATTATTGTTTGACGAACGATCGCGCAAAACCTCTCGTCAATATTTCGAATAAAATTCGACTTCAGAATTTCGTGCTATTTCTTGCGAAAATGACACCAAACTGTGACGAAGATCGATACCCCAATTTTTCCGAATTTAATGCATCGTTGAGAAAAAAAAAACGAAAAATTTATTTTTCCATCATTATTTTCCTAATTAATCCAGTTTTTCCATTTTTTTAAACTAAATTCACTTTTCGAATAGCAAAAAAGTCTGCGACAATATTTTTGAAAAATATTACCGAAAATTTTGGACTCTGCTAAAAGAAAAAAATTAGTTTTCGTTGCATTTCATGGTGAATTTTTTTTAGTCACCAGCTCCAAACACGATGAATTGAAAATCGTCGAAATCTGACTCGAAATGTTTGAATGATCGAGCCAGGAAACGTGCGAGCAATAAATTCGAAGCACGTCGAAGGGAAAAAAATCCAAGAGCCAGGTCCCCGTAACATGATGATCCAAAAATAAGTCGAGACAGGGAGGAGGAATTTTAAAAATCATGGGATAATTGTGAACGATGGAATCCGAAAGGAAGAAGCGCGAGACATGATTTAACGGGGTAGCAGCGTAAACAAACAGTGAGAGAGAAAGGATGGGGGACGAGGTCGAGAGACAGGAGGAAAAGCTCGACGAGTTTTTGACGCGAACGTGAAGTGAAATATAGCCAATGAGGCAGAGCGTGGCTCGGTCTATAACAGTCAGAAAAAACTTGAGAAGAAAAAATAGGAGGTAAAAAAAACCGAGCGAGAAGAGTAATAAAAAAAAGGAGAGATAAATAAAAAATGGAAAAGAGAAAGAAAAATAAAAATAAAACTGGCAGGAAAAGAGAAGGAAAACAAAAATAAAAAACATGAGAAAGAAAAACAAAGCAGAATGAAAGACTGAATGAAGTCTCTGCACAGTCTCTCGATCGATGTATACACACCATCACAATGTCTGCTTTATCATCTCCCTCTTAACGTTTCAATTTCCACTTGTTAATTCCTTCATCCCTTATTGCATAGACTGACACGTACACAGACACAGAGCGAGTAATCAGCACAGGTTCGGGAATAATTTTCCACGTACGTTACACGTGTATGCAAGTATTCATATTCATGCACGAGAGCCCCTCGAGTGGGATAAATCGTGTAGTCGGTGCATCGAGGTCGACGTCGTCCACATTTTTCCTATTTTATTATTATTTCAACACTTTTTTCCCCATCGAAACTTCAATGAAACTGGGACAAAGTATAATAAGACTGGGTCCTTTCAATCGGAATTACGGCGACCAGACGATACTGGAGTTTGTATCGTTGAAGAAAAAAAACGAAAAATTTATTTTTCCCTCGTCATTTTCATAATTAATCCATTTTTTTCACTTTTTTTTACTAAATTCTGTTTTTGAATGGCAAAAAAGTCTGCCCCACCATTTCTGATGAATGCTTTCCGAATACTTCGCACCCTGATTGAGAAAATGATTAGTTTTCGTTGCATTTTATCAATGCATCTTACAATGCTATCTGAACTTTGCATCGTTGCAAAAAAAAAACGAAAAATTTATTTTTCAATCATTATTTTCGTAACGAATTCATTTTTTCAATTTTTTTATTTAGTAAATTCAGTTTTTGAATGGCGGATAATTAATTCTCGAGCTCCTGTGCGTGGCGAGAGAAAAAAATGGAAATAAATAAAGAAGGAGAAGAAATTTTGCTGCTCAATCTGATCCATTTACCTCTCGTCAATCTATTTCTATCTGGCGCGTGTCTATCCCTATGCTACTCAGAATAATATATAAACCCATGGGGCGTTTGCCTCGCTCCCTCTCCTTCTACTCACCCCTGACTTCTCTTTGAATGTTGCAACAAGACAGCGAGACAGGCAAACAGTAACATCATCCGCCTCGCATCCGTGACTCTCTAAAGCACAAGAGAATTCTCTCTCTCTCTCTCTCTCTCTCACTCTCCCCCTCTCTCTCTCTATCTCTCTCGCACGATTTAATGCAATTGTTGAAACTCGAACAGTCTGGCTGTTGTCTCAGCACTTTGAGGCGAATCAACAAGCATTCTCAGCCAAGTAGCAGCTTGATGCAATCGAAAAGGTGGGAAAAAAAAAGTTTTGGACGGAAATTCCCAACAGGACGATGCATCGTTGGAAAAAAACGAAAAATTTATTTTTCAATCATTATTTTCATAATTAATCCAATTTTTCCAATTTTTTTTGAGTAAATTCAATTTTCAAATTGCACAAAAGTGTGCCCCACTATTTTTGACAAATACTTTCCGAAAAATGTGCCACTCTGCTCAAAAAAATAATGATTTTTCGTTGCATTTCAACGAAATAACTGAAAATTCTTTTTTTTTTCATTTATTATGCGCAGATTTCTGGGAATTTTCGGAGTGGCCCCATTTCTCGATGAATTATTGTCCCAGGAAATGATTTTGCGGTTTTGAACGAGGAGGAACGAGGAGGCAATTCCTATATGCGACGTAAAGTCCGCAACGAAAAATGGGGAATTTCGTAAGACAGTAGCTTCGTAATAATGCTTAACGAGATGCAACATTTTTATGATGATTTTATGGTCGTTTCGCATGTGTGAATAATATGGAAGGTTTACATGCGAGGTAAATGTTGATGCGGACTCGTCGAGGACATATACTCTGCTGTATCTGGAATGATGAACGATTCTGGGTGTCACCAGAATCACCAGATGCTCGCCCTCGTGATACAGTAATATTATAAACGCGTTGATATAACGCAACATGGAGTGAAAGAATGGTAGCAACGACGTACCGAGGACACAGCTTTTTTTTCGCACACCCAAAGGGTGTCCAGAAAGTTGTGTCTAAAGTTTTGCACGACCAGTACGTCAAGAACGATGTTCGCGACGTTCAGATGCAACGAAAAATGATTTTTTCTTAAGCAGAGTGCAAAATTTTCAAAAAGTATTTGTGAAAAATAGTGAGGCAAACTTTTTTGCCATTCAAAAACTGAATTTACTAAAAGAAAATGGAGAAAATGGATTAATTATCGAAAATATGATTGAAAAATTAGTATTTCGTTTTTTTTCCAACGACCCAAACTTGAGTATCGTCGTCGAGAATCTCATCGAATCGTCTGATGATTCGCTGAGAATTTAATAAATAATATGGATCGAAAAATTAAAAATTAAAATGAAAGTCACTTTCCGCATTTTTTTCAAAATTATTGGCACAGTTTTTTATTATTTTATTTTAATTTTTATTCGATAAAAATGTCAAGATTCCTGTGCCGTAGGAAAAATGGGCAATGAATGCGAATTCGGCGCGAAATCTTGGAGGTCCGAAGGTTCGAGAGTAACTTTAGTGATCCCCGGTGTATGAGCGAATGTGAAGTTTTCGCCGCACGAGCTCGTAATAATGAAAAAGCATGTCTGCGTGTTTGTCACAGTATAGCCATGACTTTTAATGAATTTCCAGTGTCGCGTGCGTGGGTGGCCGAGCAGCGATCGACCAGCCATCCTCTCATTATTACGCGACGTAATCCGGCGCGTGTGTGTGTGAGACGAGAGAAAAAAAAAGGATAGTGAAAGAAAGACGGAGAAGAAGGGCTCGTTGACCCACAAAGATTGACTGGAGAAAATTTTTTTTTTTTTTTTTGCTTGCCACGTAGAGAAAGCGAGATGATTAAAGAGACCATTAATTTCCTCAACACAATCGTTCGATATGGAGCGAAGAAGAAAAGGTCATTGGGGACGTAGAAACTTGATTTCTCGACGAATCGATTTTCCTTTATGGTTCAAACTTTTTTTCCTTTTTTGGCAAAAATTTCGGGCTCAAAAATCCGAATAAAAAAATGTAAAAAAAAAAAAAAAACACTAATCCTGAACTTTATTTATATTCGGAACCGTGAATGGACCGAAATGATTTTTCATTCAATGGTGAACGAGGAAAAGGGAATAAATATAAAAGGAGGAAAAGCAGAAACTTCCGGCTCGCGCTCGGCAGAGTGAACGAAAAGAGGAAGCAGAAAAAACAAAAAAGTGCTCACACGTGCCCATCCACCCTCTTGGGATTTCTCTCACTCTCCTTCCTCTTTTCCTCTCGCCTTCTCTCTTTGCTTTCCACTCCTATAAATAGACATTTATAATGGGGTATCTGTGTAGCGTCCAACTATACCTTTACATTATAAAAAGGCTCAGGCTTTTCCGAATGCGTATGGGACGCGAGACGAAATACAGCTGGAAATACCGAAAGCTGCACATCTCGCCTCCCTTTTCCATTTAACTAACGCGTCTCGAAATATATATAACCAACATCGCACAAGCCACGAATTATATCGAGGATGACGCCCGTCAAATCAAAATCTATTTATATTCTCAGCTTAAAAGACCATTTTTTTTATGTACCACTCATTCTAAATAGACGTCAAAAAAATAAACATTTGGGCAATAAAAAACTATCAACGTTGTACGAAAATCTTTTCTTATTCGTTAAAAAGGTCCTGAGATCGATTTTCGTTGTGCAGGCTGTCTCTAAGTTAAAATTTATTTTTCAATCGCTATTTTGATAATTAATTGACTTTTTACATTTTTTGAAATTTATAATTTAACATATATTCATAATTGAATTGACTTAAAGTAAATTATAGCTCGTCATAATAAATAATGGATGTTTTTTTATTTTTCAGTAAAATATTCTCTTTTCGTAAATCTGGAAGATTTATTTCGAAATTTTTCTTAAAAACGGCAGGAAAAGAATAAAATTTGAAATTTTCAAGAAAAATGTATGGCAGAAGGTCGCGAACTGATTTGGAGCGAAATCGACGTGATTCACGAATTCACTCGATTTGTTGTCGTTCGCGCAATGTCGTAGCTCAACAAACTGTAACTCTTGGGAGTAAATGTTGGAGGTTCGAGGGAAAATATCGATGAATACGCAAGGCTTGGATGTTGAGGCTGAAATTCTTGGCAACGAGAGTAATTCCTTTGCCTAGTTGATTATCGTTATCGCGATCGAAGTGTTTTTATGCGCGCAGAGTTTACTAATGCGATTCTGTGGGAGCGAAGACTGTGAGGCTTTTCAGCACGAGGAAAGGATTAAGGGCGGATGTTTTCTGAGAAATCAACGTGACGCCCTGCGACGAGCGAACGATCGGGGATTCTCGAAGTGTATTTTGGCTCTTCGGAAATAATAAAAGAAAGAAACGCGACAGGTCGGCGCGACGATGAAGAGACGCGGAACGGATGAGAGCAGTGAATAATGAATTTTATGCTAATTTCGTAATAATACTCAGCTCAGCAAGATTATTCAAATTTCCTAAGAAAATCTATTTCCAACGAACAACTCGGCATACATTACGTTAATTACCAAATTTCCATGCATGGATAAATCTGCGAGGAAAAATAAGGAAGATCGAAAAATCAAGAATGAGACTCGAGTGCGAGCGATGACAGCATTTTTATATTTTTTCATCCTTTACGATTTTTTTGACCACGTTGAAGTTCGTATCGTCGAAATACAACGAAAACTCATTATTTTTTTAAGCACCAATTTTCGGAAAGTATTTGTCAAAAATAGTGCGACAGATTTTTTTGCCATTCGAAAAGTGAATTTATTTTTTTTTTTTATGGAAAAAGTGGATGAATTATAAAAATAATGATTGAAAAAAAAAAATTCGTTTTTTTTTCCATTGATTTTTCTAGTAAGTTGGACATTTTTCGACGAAAAAAAAAAGTCTGTAAATTTCTGTAAATTGTGAGATAAATAATTCAAAGTGATTGAATGAATGAAAACCCTCTTTGTATTGAAGTATTGGAAGAATTTTAAATGGAAAATATATGATTGTGGATATGATACGAGGGAATGGCGAGGTCCGGTGTCTCGTAACAGTGTCTCAAGTGTCCGAGAGTTTGACGAAGGATGGAAAGAAGAAAGAAGCTAGTGGAAATAAAATTCGCGAAGAATCTCCATAACTTTGTATCCGTAATGCAAAGTTGGCAAGTTTAGGAGACGAGAAAGACCGTTAGCCACAAGGAGTGTAACGTTTTTTTCATTCAACATTCATTTTTTTGCCGAGAGAGAGAGAGAGAGGATGGTCGGAGAAGTGAAGAAAATTCGAGTGCCAAGATTGCACTTTATGGTTTACGAGCTCGACTCTTGGTCGACTGTCGAGGCTTCTCTGACAAATGTGTGAGCGTGGAGATGTGGTGTGCGTGAAAATTTGGTCTCGGGACGAATGTTGAGCGGCGGCGTCAATTGGTGGCTACTTGGCAGAGACGAAAGTGTGGCAAGTGTGTGGAATCTCGTGAGCAGGACGAGGACCTCGAAAATACGACGACGTGAGAGCAGGAACGGGTGTGAGTCGTTGAAATTTTTCCTGTCGCGCTCTCTTTGCGAACTCACCAAAGTCAACCTCGCCGTCGCTCTCTCCACGGAGCAATATAAGTATGCGAACGTATTTACTATAAAGAATAAAACAAAGTGGAGAGGAGAGCTGAGTGAAATTCCAAAACCCTTTATCACTACCGGCAAGTAAGAATAACGTTTTTTTTTTTTTTTTTTTCTCTTCAAGTAAAAACTTACTATTGCATTTCGAGTCTGCGAAGTTTAATTCATGAAAATGGTAGATAAATACTTTGTGGAGAACCCACAGCCTTGGCTTTGCATTATTTTTACTTTAAATTCATAATTCTAAAGTTTGCAACGTTCGAATGCAACGAAAGGATTGATTTTTATCGATTATTTCTTCATTTTTTACATTACTTTTTTTTTAATGCAACGAAAAATATTAATTTCTCTTGATTATTTGGTCAATTTTTTCAATTATCCAGATCTTTCGAGCCGATATATTTTCTTGACCCTAAAAATCGAGATCGTTTTATAATTGCAATTCAATTCTGAGCTTTGACAAATAAAAAAACGAATTTCGTTGCATTCCAACGATGCAAACCTCAACATCACTTAAGCTCAAGTGTAAGGGAATGAAAATGTGATTCTAAAGTTTGCAACATTGGAAGGCAACGAAAAATATTGATTTTTCTTGATTATTTGTTAAATTTTTCAAATTATCCAAATTTTCCGAGCAGATTTATTTTTGTAAGGCAAAAACCGATCGCTTTATAATTCCAATTTAATTCTGCATATAAACCATGGGCTGTGGCAAATAAATGAACGAATTTCGTTGCATTCCAACGATGCAAACTGCAACGTAATAAAAAAAAGTAATTTTTGGACGAACGACTTTTCTTCATTTTCCTATGGCAGAGACGTCGTACGCATACTATTTTATAAGCCACGTGTACAGGCCGATAGTAAATGGGAGTCTGGACGTTTTTACACAGTGTTTAGTATCGAGGAAATGGAAATATTCTCGAAGGCTGTGGGAGCTGAAACGAACGTGCACTTAGGATCGTGCCGAGAAAGAAGGGAGTGACGTCAGTGTGTGTGCGGTTATACGTACGAGGAACTTGCCAAGTCTCTCTCTCTCTCTCTCTTTCTCTTGGACTCTCGTCTCCTCCGGAGCAAGTTGCCGTTTCAATATAGCTCCGAGCTAAAACCACTCAATTCCACATAGCCCATGTACACTGCACTATGTACCATTCGTATATATATAATATAATGTAACAAGATGCAGATTCAGAGTTGCCTAGAGCATCCCATATCTTTTTATTCCCATTCGCAAAGATACTAAACTTTTCTCCATAGAATCGAATACGTCCAATTACCAATTTATTCTCAAACGAAGAAATTACCTTCTGAAAGTTGAAAACTTGGCGATCGTCGATTACGAGCTTCCGGAAAAACGATTCCAATTCAAAATTACTAATTTCTATGGTCCCTGATGATAGGAAACTCTCGAGGAAAAGGAGCAACAACATTTTTCCTGGTTTCGTTCAATTTTCACGATGCTGAAGGTCGCATAGTTGGAATACAACGAAATTCTGTTTTTCCTTCCGCAGACCTCGGCATTTTTATTCAATATTTAATCAAAAAATAAGTAAACGATATTTTTTGAAGGATCGAAAAACGAAATCGATACGAAAATTGTCATGAGATTTGAAATTAAAACAAAACAAAAGATTAATAGACGAACGGATTTTTCGTTGCGAGCCCAACTTTCCGAACTTCAGTCTCATCAATTTTTACGATTTCGGAGTTTGCGTCGTTGGAATGCAACGAAATTGTGTTTTTTCTGGGACAAATCTCAAAATTCTTATTGAATATTCAGTCAGGACAATGAAACGATCTTTTTATAGCTCCAAAGACAAAATCGGCACAAAAATTGTCATGGTTTTTGAAATTGAACAAATAATTTGAAAATTTTAAAATGTTTTTTGTTCTCGTAGAGAGTTTATTTTTTAGAGAAATTTATTTTTCAATCATTATTTTAATGATTATTCCACTTTTTCCATTTTTTTTTTTACGAAATTCAATTTTCGAATGGCAAAAAAGTCTGCTCCACGATTTTTGACGAATACTTTCCGAAAATTGGGCACTCTGCTCGAAAAAATAATGATTTTTCGTTGGATTTCATCGGTACGAACTTCAACGAGGTTTCTTCAGAGTTTGGTAACCGGGACGTGACAAAAAGGAATATTTTTGCAGTGGTAGTTGAGTTTGCTGGTTAGTTGCGTATGGTAGCAATAATATATAAACGTTAACGTGTTTGTATGGGGATGTGTGTGCGTGTGTACACAAGAGACAGTCACGTAGGCCATTCTCTACTGGTTTAGCTGGAGCGTTGGTTTGCTCAGAGTCCAAGAGTGCACACAAGGCCTCTTAAGGCCGTTTTGCTATCGGCTCCGAGAGAGCACATTCGTCCGGACGAGTTTGTAGCGTGCGTGTGTTGTGCGAGTGTTTGCGGGTCTTTCTACATAATAAACGTAGCGCGAATAACGAAACGCGCGCGCGCAGTAATATCCGGGGAGTAAAGACTCATCGAATATTTCTTGAGTTGGTAAGACGAAGATATAATAATAAATGGATAGAAATGGATTTAGTATATATGTGAGAATAATATATGAGCAGCTAACGACCTTGAAATGCTTCAGTGGCTTTGTCAAATCTCGGAGGAACGGAGTGTGGAGAGATCGAGAAGACAAAGATCGTGCGAGGTCGTTTCAAGGACGATATAACCTATTACGCACATGTATCGTTATATCTGTATATACTATGTATATAGATAGGTATATATATACATATATAGAGAGAGGAGAAGAAAAAAGGGTTGCATTAGCGAGCGAGCGAGGAAGAAAGCGAAGCAAACCCGTCCAAACTAAAATTTCTTGTCCTACAGAGTGTTGCAAAAGTAGCTGTTTCAAACTTCGGCAACGGGTCAATGAGGCCATTTGGAGACGAAAAGTCCTTGGGCATATTTCTGTGCGACGCGTCTGTCGGGAGTTATGGCTCCATTAGCGGGAGCCAATCGAGCGCGCCGTAGGGGCAAAGTGGGCGTGGCTACGGCTTCTTCCGCTGATATCTCGAGAACGGTACATCGGAGAGAGATATCGTTGAGGAACTTTCGATCAGGAATTCCACGATCTCAACGATCCCACGACTTTTGGTAACTTTTTTTGGGACGCCCTGTATAAGCCTGTTTAGTGGACACCGGTTTTCGTTTTCACGCACTTACACACTCGCACATAGCCTTTTGCCGCCCGGCAAATGGCTCCGCCACTCCTCTCTCGTTTCTCGAAGGGCTTGTCTTCTCTTTATTTTTTTTTCTTTGCAGCTCACCCCCCCCCCCCCCCCCCCCCCCCCCCCCCTGCTTCTTTCCACGTGCTCCTTTTTCGCAGCACTCTGGAAATTTGATTTTTCCACGAATTCGGCGAACTTCCTACCGTCTCAGTTTGCAGAAAACTCGTTTTTTCCAAGCTATTGTTATTATTGTTATTAAATGAAAGAAAAAGGACGCTCGTGTCTGCAGAAAATTGCGAAAAATGCATAAAAATAGAATTGAATAAAAAATTGATCAACTTTTTGCACGTTTTTCATGGCATCGCTCAATTTTCCGTATTCGCAAGAAATAAACATTAGCAAGCGAGTACGTGCGCGGTTTTGCACTTCCTCATATCGCGGAGATTTATGTTTCGCGTTAAAAAAATACCGATGGGTGTGCAATGATGCACTTCACCGTTGGATATAACGTCATTGTCATTTCCGCACAGAACGCCAAGGCGAACACAAAAACGTACGTTGCATCGTTGCCATTGGCTGGCCACAGGATTCCGTAACGCTCTAGTCCCCAGGCGATCGAACGTAAAATTCGGAGTCGTCGTCAGATTTTCAATTTTCTCCCTTTTTACGGCTTTTCGCAATGTCCATGCAGTTTTCAAGGTCAAATATCAACCGAATGGCACTCTGGCGTGCACCGTTTTCTTCGCCATGAAAAAACCAACAAAATGGTCCGGACTGAGTCTCGTTTTTGCATACGAACGACTCTCCACGCAGGAGGAAACCTCGGCCGACATTTTGAGAGGCAATCTAAGCTGAAAAATTGCCTGACCATAAAGCAACGTCAAAGACTCGATATTTTTTGCGCCTCGCCGAAGTGTCAACCGGCGAACAATATCGAGGTGTGACGAAGAAGATTGAAAAAGTATTAACAGCAAGGTTGCTGTGCGCGACTAAGGGTTGACCACAAACCCACGTGAGCGCAATCTCCTGAATGTTTATTTCTTTTTTAAAAATTTTTTTTCATTCGGTTTTGTTCGTTTGTGGCCGTTCGCCTCGTATACAGACGGACTTGTCATTTGGAAAGCTCTCGGTCTCACGGCTCGAGTTATCGGTTCGGTTTTGCTCGATCTCTCACAGTCGCAAACCCCATGAAACGAGCACACATAATCTCTATATATATACACGATATATGCGGATATATGTACACGGATCTCGTGCTGGTTCGCTCTCTTTAAATGGCCACGACGAGCTCGCACGAAGTAAAAGAGATAGCGAAATCAGCACGAAGCGACAGATCGGGGGAGAACCGAGCAAAGGACTCTCAATACGTATAACATACACTCGCGAGAAACACGTCATATTACATCCTGGACACGTTGTGAATCCAAGAATAAAAAAACATAAAAAAAGGGAACCCTTTGAAGAATTTTACGAATTTCGTGACCGTAAATATACGAGCAGATGAAATTTCTTTTTTTTACTTGGCATATTTGGATGGCTGCGCGAATATCCGTGTGTTTGGTGAGAGAAGAGTTTGGAAAAAACCCAGCGTCAAACTTCACGAACGTTCTTAATGAACGGAGAGGGATCGAATTATCGGAAAGATAGAAAATTTCGGCAGAGAATTTTCACAAAATAAATTGGCCATGGAAAATTCGTATTCGCCAAAATTCAAAAAGAAAACGATGTTGAAGTTCGAATCGTTGGGAAAAAAAAACGAATTTTTTTTTTTTCAATCATTTTTTTGATGTTTCATCGACTTTTTTGGTTAATTCAGCTTTCGAATGGCAAAGAGGTCTGCCCCATCATTTTTGACAATCCTGAAGGTTGAATCGTCGGAAAAAAACGATAAATTTATTTTTCAATCATTATTTTCATAATTAATCCACTTTTTTTTTCTTCATTTTTTAAGTAAATTCAGTTTTCAAATGGAGAAAAAGTCCGCCCTATAATTTTTGAGGATACTGAAGTTTGGATCGTTGAAAAAAACCGGAAAATTTATTTCTCAATCATTATTTTCATAATTAAGCCACTTTAAACGATGCAAACATCAGTATCACCAAGAAACTGTATCAAAAGAAATCAGCCCAGTTTCGTAACTGGGCCTGTGAATCGTGTTGAAAAAATGAAAATAACGACGACAATTAAAACGATCGGAAAGCAATACTCGAGGCAGGCTCGATGGAATGTGCAAATTTTCGAATAAAAACTCGAGAATATAATTAATTACGATTATTGTGCAATCCGATAAATTCCGATAGGAATTGATGAGTGTGGGGCTTGTATAAATGATCAGAGACTAGCTCGTCGCACACCAGACAATCTTTATGCTTATATACCTATTTGGGGGAAGACTATAAATATTTATATCTATAGACACTTATTCCTCGTAGTATTATGGATAAAAGCTCCGTTTGGTGCAAAGGGTGGAGTGCTCACGAGTGTCGAGATACAGAGCTCTAGTAATTACTTGGCCAGCAAACAGAGAGTCAGCAGCATCGAAGTTAACCACCACAAACAACTATACACATAAATATGTATATATTCGTATATATATATATATATATATATATTACGTCAAGAGCAAGAGATCTGGTTTAATTTACGACGAAGCCTCTTTATGCAACGATGTTGAAATTCTCATCGTTGAAATTCAACGAAAACTCAGCATTTTTTTAAGCAGAGAACGAAATTTCCGGAAAATATTTGTCAAAAATCGTGGAGCAGACTTTTTGCCATTCGAAACGTAAATTTATTTTGAAAAATAGAAAAAGCTGATTAATTACGAAAATAATGATTAAAAAATCAATTTTTCGGCTTTTCCCAACGATGCAAATTTCAGTATCGTCTTTATGCAACGACGCTTTTAAGTTTATATAGCTTGGCCAGGTTTTCGCGTCTCGTATGGTATATAGTGTTGAGTAAATAGGCGAAATGTAGAAATACGGAGAGTATGTATGGGGAATGGGGAAAGAAAAGGGAAGCTTGAATTTGGCTTATCGTTCTCGAGACGTTTCGATGTTCCGGTCTTTCGAAAATTGAAAAAAATCGTGAATGTTTGTAGGGTTTTCGCTCTGGAGCTACGGTTGCCTTCGAATTGGGAGTTCCGGGCTTTTCGGGGTGTTATGAATTTTTTTTAACCTCAAATACCGAACGAAAAATTTCCGATAAATTCCGGAAAGTTTCTGGGGGTTTATTGAGTGCGGGAAAAATTTGGATTATTTTGAAAAATTTGTTCGGTGCTCGAATAATTGGTTGGGAACTGAAAAATTCGAAAAAAAAATGAAAAATCATTGTTTTTTTGAACGGAGTGCGAAATTTTCGGAAAGTATTCGTCAAAAATAGTAGAGCAGACTTTTTGCCTATTCGAAAGCTGAATTTGACAAAAAATGGATAAAGTGGATTAAACGTCAAAATAATGATCGAAAAAAAATATTTTTATTTTTTTTTTCAACGATGTAAAACTCAGTATCGTGAAAATAATGGAATTGGGTTCTCGATCGAAATTCCTAATTTAATAAATTAATAATTAAAAAAAACTAATAATTTAAAAAAATTAATAATTATAATCAATGAATAATTTTGATAAATCAATCATTCTAATAATTTCGAATTCCCTCGAATTTTTTTTGACTCGTCGACGATTCCGACGTCAAATATTTCGAAAATGTTGATAGTTTTTCACACGATTTACCATTTTTTTTTTTCAATTCTCGATCGAACACTAAAATGTACATATAGCGATGGATGTTATCGAGGAGACCGAGAGAGGCGCTGCTCTATGGCTCCGATCGTGTCGAGTGTGTACCTGTGAGAAGGCGAGGAACGTGTACGAGGTTCTCTGTTGGTCGACGTATATATGCAGAGATGGAAAGAAAGAGAAGTGAAGAGGAAGCGCGAAGAGAAAAAGGAAAAAAGGGAAGAAGAGGAGGAGAGAAGAGCTCTCACCGTTAGTTTCGTTGAAAACTCAGCGAGTTGGTCGTCCCTTCGTCTCTCCTTTTACCATTTCCTTTTTGCTTATGCCTTCTTCTTCTTTTATCCTCCAAGCTTTCTCTCTCTCTCTCTCTCTCTCTCTTTCTCTTCTTCGTCTTTTTCTCACTCATTGTTTCTCTTTTTTATTTTTCTCCCTCACGCCCCCTTCTCTCTTCGTCTCGTTCGCTATTTCACTCGACTGCACCGAGAGCTGAGTTATACACTGAGCTATAGAGAGAACAAGACTTGGCCAAGAGTGTGTGGAGAGAAGAGCACGCCAAGATTCTCAGATTTCCAAATCCACCCCCAGGGTCTTCCTTTATCATTCGATCCGTCGCTAGGGAAAACGCGACACGAAACGATCTATATAACACAATACACACGCACACACACACCTCGTTCTTCAACTTGTAAAGCTGCCATTGACCATCCACTGGCAAACGTACTGATATGTAAATCAGGAGGAATACGATCGAGGGAGAATCCAAAAATCTTTTCTCGCTTGTCACTTTTTCTTTCTCCATTTCCTTCAATTTTTTGGAATTATTGAATTCACGAACGTGTCATCGATCTCTGAGGGTGAGTTTGTCCCGAATTTTATGCTGTTGAAGTTCGCAGCGTCGAAATCCAACGAAAACCCATTTTTTTTTTAAGCAGAGTGCGCAATTTTTCAAACAGTATTTGGCAAAAATAGTGGGACAAACTTTTTTGCCATTCGAGAAGTGAATTTACTAAAAATAAATGAAAAAGTGGATTAATTATTAAAATGATTATTGAAAAATAAATTTGTCTTTTTTTTTGCCAACGATGCAAACTTCAGTATCGTCGAATTTTTACTTTTTTTTTTTTGGACAGCCGATTAATTCGTGTTTTGGGATCGAAATCCAAAGGATTATTCGCGCAGCCTTCGAATTAATTAAACTTCGATAGTATGACCTCGAACACGATCAAATATTTGGCACGCGTCATTGGAGAAGCGAACGTCAGACAGAAACACACACGCACAAAATAATACGATGTTGAAGTTGGCATCGTTGAAATGCAACGAAATTCTGTTTTTTTTTTCGAGCAGAGCTCAACATTCTTATGGAATATTTGGTGAGGACGATGAAATAATTTTCTTTTGGCATCAAAACACAAAAGTTGTTTGAAAATTGTGATGGTTTAAAAAAATTCACAAACAGGTAATAGATAAATATATTTTACGTTGGACCCCAACGTTGCGAACTTCACTGTCATTTTTTTGAGCAGATCATTTGTCAAATTTAGTGGGGCAGACTTTTTAGCTATTCGGAAGTTGAATTCGACAAAAAAAATGGAAAAAGTGGATTAATTATGAAAATGATGAATGAAAAATAAATATTTCGTTTTTTTTTTCGACGATGCAAACTCCGCGTCGTCAAACAATTGGTTTCCCTCCTTGAGATCTGGGAATTTATTTGTGGCCAAGAAAGTGTATAATTTCGTTTGAGTTAGAAAATGAGAAAAGCTTGTGAAAGAGCTTGCGAGCTTTAGTTTGAGGAGGATGAGTGAGGAAGGGAGGAAAAGAGAAGAAAATAACGACCAACATCGGGAGCTCGTCAAAGTCAGTAGTCGCGTCAAAAGCGTCAGGTCTTGACTCGGCCTCTGGCGCCCCCTAAATGACGCTTTTCCATATATATCCCCTCTGTCTCCCTTGACCCTCAGGCGGCCAACTGTATCGTTATGTTACGTACACACACACACACACACTCTCACACACGCCGGCACGCACTCAGCGCGAAAGGAGGCTCGAGGGTTCGGCGTTGGTCCGCGAGTGAGAAATAAAGGGAGAAAGAAGGAAAGGAAGAAAGAAAGAAAAAGAAATTCGCTCGGAGCCGAAAGCCGTCAGAGCACCGAGACACCCGAAACTCTCGACAGTCGTAAAAACCAGGCGAAAAAAAAACAAACGCCTTTTTTTTTCGTCATTATTCCCAAACCTGAGATCGAGTTAGGCACGAATTTTATTTCTTTCTTCTCCGGGAAACCTAACGAGTTATGCAGATTTATCAAAATTTTTCAAATTTCATTTTTGACATCATTCTTAGCCACCGCGTTTATGGAAACTCTCTTTATTGGCACTCGACTTTCGCTCGTGTAAAGTAATCATAAACCGAACTGACACCTCGTAACAAAAATTCCAAATTTTTCAAACTTTACTACACGTATTTATTGCTCGAATCAATTTCGTGGCTCGAAACCTTGAAAAATATGGGATTTGACGAGCTCTGAAATATTTAACTGTACCACTTCGGATCCGAACAAAAGTCCATTTTTTTTACCGTCAATCTCTCCGTCACCATTCAAGTCAACATGCCTTTGGAACGGAAGGAATGAATTTTAACGCAAACCGGAAAGCAAAATGTTTGGCCACATCGAAAACGAGTATGAAAAAAATATAGAATTTTTTTTTCCTTCGGGGATCACGAGAAATTTACGATACTGGAGTTTGCATCGTTGGGAAAAAAAAAACGAAACATTTATTTTTCAATCATTATTTTGATAATTAATCCAATTTCTTCATTTTTTTTTTACTAAATTAAGTTTTCGAATGGCAAAAAAGTCTTGCCCACTATTTTTGACAAATACTTTCCGAAAAGTTAGCACTCTGCTTATAAGAATAATAAATTTTCGTAGCATTTCAACGATGCTAACTTGAAGATCGTAGAAATTTGAGTATTTCGACGAAAATGGAAAAGATTGAGATAAAACCAAATTTCTCCGACAGATGGGACGTGTACAGATGTGAATTACGCGCTTTCTATTTGCTATAGGTTTTGTGTGGAGGAAGTAACAAGCAGCATCGATTCGAGTCCAACAAACTGACTAACAATGTGCTGCATCGTAGCCTAGCTCGTCCAACAACCCACATACATAAATACATATACATGTTACAGCCTAACACAAATATGGAAACACGCACACAGCAACACACTCTATACAGTTCGTCGCAATTCCGAGTTCGAGGGGGTGTCACGATTCCGGCTCGGCTAGCCGGCGTTTGTTTACCCCGATATATATAACCCCACACCAGCTGCCAGCATGCGCCAAACGACAATGTGCATTGCGGAATCATCCGTTCCAAAGATAATATTTTATCAACTTGACTCGAAAAACAATGAACTTCCGAAAGAACCATAAAAATTGAAGCGAAACAATGGTCAACGATGAGCCACGAAAAATAATTCGTCCTGGTCGTTATTGACACGATGTATGATCGAAACATGGAGAGAATTTCCAAATTCCCAGTAAATCGAGAATTGGGAGCCGGAAGATTGAAGATGCGCGTCAAAAATGAGGGAAAACGACGTTGAAGAACTTTTGGGAAGGTATTTCATGGATTTTAATGTTTTCTTTCATTTTTGTGTCAATTAATTGAGAAATATTGACGATGTGGAATTTTGCATCGTTGAAATACAAAAAAAACTCATTTTTTTAGGCAGAGTGCCGAATTTTCGGAAAGTATTTGTCAAACATGGTGGGGCAGACTTTTTTGCAATCGGAAAAGTGTTTTTTCAAAAAAAACATCGGAAAATTGGATGAAGTCCGAAAATAATTATTGAAATATAAATGTTTGTTTTTTTTTTTTTCCAACGATGCAAACTTCGGTATCGTGGAATATTACGGGATTGTTAACCAGCGAATGAAAATACTCGGAAAAGTAGAAAAATCTTGATGGAAAAACTGCAGGTTATGGTGAATATTTCGAAAAGGATGTGAGAGTGAGATTAATATTTCTTACCACTAATCCTCCGCATCTCGTATTCCCGATGGTTGCCCCGTAGCCGAAAGTCCCACCCTCGCACGTATTATGTATCAAAAGCCGCAATATTATTTTTTTCCCCCTCTCAAGTGCTCCCTTGCGCTCGAACAGTTCGTATTTATTATTTTTCACGATGTTGGCGATCCGAATATAAAGCCACGAGTAACACGCACCAAAACACAAGCAGAAGGATAAAAAAAACAAATAAAAAGATAAAAAACACCAATTGGCACGTTACGAAACGATATGTGGATTGTTTCGTTTTTGTTTTTTGGCTACAGTATCGCAATACTGTTGCGAATTATCACCTACGAACGTGTAATCGAGTTAAATCGGTTTGATGCGCGTACACACGAGTCCACCGCGCCATTTTGCACTCGCGCTTTTTTGGTTCGATTTTTAATCGCCCCTTGCCCTTTGTCCCGCGGTTTAAAACTTGAAAAAAGGTCACAAAGGTGTTTCCTTTTCGCTGTCGCTTTCGCAACTAATCGTACATTTTTAGAGTGTGTTTTTTTTCAAAACTCGCTCGTACACCGCGAACCGTGCACACCGTGAGTCCCGACGTCGACTGCTGGCGAAGCCGAACGAACCGAAGTATCATGTACGAAGTATAAACGCCGCCTATACGGCGGACGATCGAGCCGCGAACGAGAGAAAACCGACGCGCCCGTCTATGTGTGTATAAAAAAAAAAGGAATAAAAAACGACGGAAAAAATCCCCTTTCTTCCTTCCTGCGGGCTCTTAAATCCCGCAGTCTTTTACGCACCTTTCACGTACTTAATCCTGAACGTAAATCACGCGAAACCTTGGAAAATTCGATCGATTTGAGTAGCACTGATTTTTTTTTGAATTTATAATTTACTCCTCAAAATAATTGGGAGTAAAAAAAAGAAAAACTCGAGATTGACGTTCACAGCGAATGGAAAGACACAAGTTTTTGTATCGCACGCATTTTATTGTAGTTCCGTTCGAGTCAACCGTTTTGTATGTGTACACTGTAAAACTCGTGCTCCATAATCACTGCACGGAGAAATGGAATAAAAACCGTGAAAGAAAAAAAAACTGTTATTCCATGACGTTCGTGAAAATATTCGGAGGAAAATTAAATTTTAATTAAAACTCGGATTAGCGCGGTTTAGAGTTGAAGGATGTTGGGACGTATAACAATACGGGTAGTTTGTGTGGGTTAAAGCAAAAGCGGAGGACGCGATTTTGCTTCACGGCCGATCTCTCGGGTAGCACTGATTAGTACGGTTAGAGGCCGCTAGAGCGCTCGGGCGGTTCCATTGTCCGCTCTCTTTCTCTCTCTCTCTCGTCGTCTCGTTCCCTCTCGCTTGTTTCTTTTCTCCCGCTATCTCTCTCGAACCCGCGCCTCCACGTACGCATGAATCGAACGATAACAAACAAAATGGCGCGCCAGTTGGCCGGCTTTGCTCAATAAACCGGCCGAGTTACGCCCTTTCGTCTCTTACCAATCGATATCCCTTCTACCGAACGTAATTCCCCCCTCCTTTACGAGCTATACTACGCTCTAATACTACTATGAAGCTATAGTAACATTTTACTCCTTCCTCGAACCTCGACGTCGACGCTCGGGTTCTTTCCCCCTCCCAAACAGTTCCCCCACCCCTCGCGCCCCGCAACTCGCGAGTTTCGTCTGCTCACATCCTCGTCTAGCGACCAAAGCTCTCGGTTTTTCTACCGGGTGTACACAAAATTAACGCTGTCCCCCGCACATTCATTGTTCAATTAATTTTTATTCCATTATTCTTTCATCTTCTTAAACGTAACCAAACGAGTTTTGCTGCTAGCGGTGTGCAAATACCCAACAGGCCTTGCGAGACAAGATGTCACGAAGCAGAAAGAAAGCAGAATCGAATTGCGCGACACACTCAATAGACCAATGTGTGTGCGACAAGAAATACAATGCGCAACGATCTAATCTGCAAATTGATCTTGACTCCATTCTTTCCATGTTTTTCTCTTCCTCCTCTTGTCAGTTCAATCAGAAGTTTTATTCCCTTTTCTATTCGAAGAAAAGGACGAGCTTAGAGAAACGTAAATATCATTTTTAATCATCGATTGCCTTTATTCTCACTCAAAAAACTTATTATTAGGGACCAAGAGGACATTTTTTTTCAACTTATTACGATGCCCGAAGGTCACCCCAATGTCACGTGACCCTATATTTTCAAGTTATTGGTTTCCGGTACGAAGTTGGAAAAAATAGCGCGAGATGACGCGCGGCGTGTTTTTGGCACGCAGATTTTCTGGACACCGGGGCGCGGACTGTTATGGATTACTGCACGATAAGACGTGAGATCGTAGTTTTGTGCGAAAAGTCACGATTTCAATGTTGGAAAATAAATTTTTCGACCACCCGTTATTACGCCATATGTTTCAATGTTTCGTACGAGAATCGATGATATTGGCAGCCGCGTATTTCGATTCTTGTTCACAATAAATCTTAATTTTCACTTTGAGTGTTATTTCCAAGAAGTACGCTTTTTTGAAGCTTCGCAGCCGCTTCGTATATCGGTCGGGACACGCGTGTTTTTTGCCTGCACTCGGCACACACACACACACCTGGGGCTTGGGTTACACGTCCAGAAGAGGGCGTACGGAATTATTATCATAACCTCAAAGAGTGACGCGAAATACGGGGCAAAATGATTGAAGCTTGGTGGTGGGGGAGGAGGCGATAAGAATTGAAATAGAAGCTGAAAATATTGATGGATCGTTGAAGCTCATGATTTACGAGCGATAACGAATTCGCCGAACGAATCGAGTCGCAAAATTTCGTCTGTGTCATGGAAGGATCGTAATAAAAATGCAAAATTTCCTCAGATTCAACTTTTTATTCGACGGCTCGACATTCAGTCTACCGATTGTTCTAGATTACCAACATAATTCCCTCTCTCTCTCTCTCGTCCTCTTTTCGCGTTATCTTCGCGTCTCCTTTGCTCCCTCTCTTTCCCACGCACACCTGCTATCTTTTTGGTCGACTTTTGCTTCTCTCCTGAGTGGGGCGCGATAACCCGAGTAACTTGGGGAACGATTAGATAAGAGGTGGCATCCTACGAGACCGCGCGAGCAATATTGTGCATGTAACATTTATTTTTATTGTACCCGCGGACGATTTTATTTTCAATTCCACGAAAACCTCGATACGATAAAGACGCGGAGAGGTTAAGCGTGTCTATTTAGCCAACATCGATGTTTTCCGATAAAATTTACCAACACCAAACAATAGAACAATAACGAGGACAATTGGAGCAATTAGAACTTTTCAAATTTAATTACGTCCATGAATATTTTCGATCATATGATCACGTGGACGATATAATTTCATGTCACAGTAGATTTGCTACGTGTTGTGTAAATAGGACGCGATGGAGGGGGGAAAGAGATTGAACAGCGCCGGCGACGAAGCTTTACTCGAATAATAGGACTAATTAACATCAATTTCCTCTCCGAGAGAGTATTACCAGCTATATAGATCGTTTGCATGTATAACCCATGAGGGTAAATTGTGCAACACAACGTTCTCATTGTCTCCACAGCTTTCTCGATGTTATTTCGGCAATATATAAACATGGCGGGCGGAGCTGTGATTTGCATGTTTCGAGGGATATGACCTCTGGTCTCGCGAAACTTTAAAATCGTTGGGATTACTCGAATCTATGTCGCTGATCACAAATTATGGCTCTTAGTGTGTCGAATACGATATTGCGATGTAATTTGTTTTGGAGGTTATTCAGCGATATTGTACGATCATCTCTCGACTACTTTACGCGCGAGATAAAAAGAACTCTTTTATCTCTTTAATCCGCGCGACGCCATCTTGGAAAGTCCGGATACTCCGAATTGTAAAATTTTAAAAAAATGCCACCAAGTCTTGTCATTGGATGTTTCTAAAACGTTTCGTATTTGTCCGTGGCCATAACCTCTTCGGAGATCGCGCGGACTCAAAAAATCGGTAAAAATCGCTTCTACCCACATGAGTCGTTCGAAAATCCTCTCTTATCCCTCATTCACTACCCACGCCACCAACATCCTATTATAATTCATTACTTGTACGAGATTTCTCGGTAAATTGTTTCCCTCGAACGTGGCCAACTTGCTGGCTGACCACGGATTCGAAAATAATAAGGAATGGAAGAACCAACCTCTACGCTGAGTGCTGAGTGTTACAATGTTCGGAAACACGCGGAAGATTCGCGAGGAACCGCGAGAGCGCGCTGTTGCGTAGTTTTTACGAAAAACAAGCGCATCGCTCCTCAACTCTTATTTTTGTCCCTTGCTCTTTGCTCCCTACATGTTGACTCTTTGTCTCGTGCATTAATATCGTCCTCGGTTCCTCGTCATTGACGTATACTCTTGCCATCCCGGTTTCAAGTCTTATAGTCACTCGACTGGCAAGAGTCAAGTAATATCAAACAGGAGGCGCGTTGTAAAGGACTTGCGGCGCGTCCCCGCGTCCTATAGCAAAGATGGATGACAATGCGCGTCCTCCTGTGTGTCTTTACATATGAAGCAAATCTTTGTATATGCCTCAGTCATGTGTATTTGTCTGTAATATATATATATGTATGCTTTCTTGCCGCGAGAAAGCACAGCAAAAGCAGAGTGAAAGAGCGACGATGCCGGTGTCGTCGTCGCGAATGAGCACCGAAGGCGTATCAGGGGAAACTGTCGACGAATGCTGTTTAGGGGTGTCACCATGGCAACAGACATCGTAGACTTTTCCAACCTCCCACTCACTTGCCCCGCTACCGATAAAATCGTATGCTATAGTGCGTTACACCATACACACACATGTATATATCCCTGTATACTATACGTTTCATGGATACAGTGTAAGCTCGAGTGGAGCGGCCATTTCGTACGGTAACGAATTTTGTGTTGGATGTTTAGTGGTTTTGTGGTTTGTCTCCGCAAAAAGAGAACGTCATTTTTACTCTGGCTATTTTTACGAATGTCACGACCAGGTTTTGTGCTGATTTTCAATAAAAAGAAATTTCTCAAAATTTTTTATACAGTTGTGCATAATTCGGGGGTCTGATCATGCGGAGTTAGATTTTTTTCTCATGCGAAAGCGCAAATTGAACCGATTGAACGCAACGATTCGCCGATCAACGTGGGTTTCGGTCGCGGAGTGGGGCGACCGCTCTACTGTTGTTCCAGGAGTGGGGGCAAGCGCTGGCTCAGTCGCCGCGCGCTTGTGCGGACGCATGAACGGGATCCCGAACGTTACTTTAGTTTTGACTGTATTTGTAGAGCCCGAACCGATTTTTCCCCTTCGTTCGATCAATCCCCTCCTCGTTTCTAAGACACAAATACGTTTGCATTAAACTCACCACTGTCTATAAAGTTGGTGGAGTACAAGGCCGACGCGGAGCCGAAGATCTTGTAGTGATGTTGGTACGGTATCGCACCAAATAGCCGTGGCCCCGTCTCCGCACCAACGACGACGATAACAAACCACCAAGAACCACGAGCAAGTCTCATAAACCCCAAAGATTTCTCATTTTTGACTCGACGTAACTTTTCGCGATGCTCCCTCGCCCATGTATCGCTCGCTACTTCCCATCGAATTTTAATTTTTTTACCGAGAATCAAGATCGAAAAAATAAAAAGAAAAATATTATACCGGCCGCAACGCGGCCCGGCTCGCCCCGCCAGCAACACTGTCGCGTTTATTTAGGTGATCACGACTCCTCGCCCAACCCACCCTCCAAAAACCACGATAAAGCTTCCGGATTTTCACTCGCTCACCCTTCACGACGTTCTTAACAGTCGCGGAGAGCTAGGTTAGTTACGTTTTCGTCAAACTGTCATAATTCCCTCGAAACTCCAGATTTTCGTTCCATCTCTCGTGCTTTTCGTAGTCATCAATTCTAGCTGCGGAAAATGTCTTTCTTCCTTTCCAATTTTTTCTCCAACAGTCGAAAAATATGTTCGCCAATTCGGCACAGGACGGAGAGAGCGAAACGTCGCGCCCGCACCGTACGCGAACGCGACGTACTACCAACTTACACGCAACACACACAAAACTCTCGTTTTGATTTACCTGAGCAGCAAGGGCGCACACCTTTTCTCACTCCCTCTCACCTTTCCTCTTGCGTTCGCGTCCCGGTCCATTTTCTTGAGAATCGCGCGGCCACCGCCACCAATACTTACTCACCAAGAGCTCGCAAATATCGATTGTAGTTGTGTGCTCCACACTGACTGTTGGTACTTCCGCGCTTCGTCACATCGGCACTTTATTTCGATACGAATACGAGATTATAAAAATATGACAAAATGCAAACTGCCCCGTGGCTTATATGTGAGAAAATAAATATATACAACCAAAGATTCTCTTTGTGTTTCAATTCCTAACCTCGCAACCATAACTTCCGGAAAATAAATAAATTCGATAATCCCATTTTCAACGCTAAATAAAATATGGATCGGAATTCAACAATCGAGGACCCTTCCGCGTTTCGGAAAAATATTCAAGGAGGGTCGCTACATATGACGATGTTGGCATGTTCAAAGCATAGGACAATTCTGAAAATCGATCAAGAAATGTACAAAAAAATCGAAAGCATCGAGTCAACTTACCGTCAACACGTTCGAGCCTCTAGAAGAGTATCCGGTAATCTGTCACTCGAAAAAAAAGAAAATTGCATAATTTTTCGAAGATTGACACAATATTTGTGACGATAATGAATCTGCACAAGAAACACGAGTACTTCGAGGGTAATGGTAATTTTAATGACGTTTATAAATATTCACACTTTGTCAAACAGTGTGCAAATCCATTTTTAGGATCTAATCTTATTCCAGTGTTTTTTCGAGCACGCCTCTTTTTCTTATAAATAATGTAGTGCTTAAAAATCACTTTTCTACATCGTTAAGCATTATTCTAGTGCTTAAAACAATAAGCTGAATTTTCTTTGTTGATTTATTTTAAATTGACGATGCTGAAGTTTGCGTCGTTGGAATGCAACGAAGTTCGGTTTTTTTCTAACCAGATCTTACGATTCTCATTCAATATTTAGTCAAGACATTAAAATCTTTTTTTTTTAAGATGAAAACAAAAAAATTGTCACGTTTTTAAAAATTGAAGGAAAGATTGAAAGAGAAAGGATTTTTCGTTGGATCCCAACGTTGCGAACTCCAGTCTCATGAAAATCCATCAATCCACCTTGTCCCTTCCGCAAATGGTTTGTTCGCGACCGAAATAAAACTCCATCATGTTGTGATTGGTAATTTGATATTGCTGCAATTTGAGGTATGAGTAAACGCAGATTAGCGTCACTGAGGAACACAGAGATTTTTCCCTTCTCAAGTTTTAATACTTGATGCACGTACAATACTATTTTTTATTTTTTTTCCTAAATAGAGCAAGGTATAACGATATTGCAATTAGTTCGATGAGGCTTTTCGTTCGTATATGTTGTTCTTTCCTTCTCAATCATTCGGGCGATTTTTTTAATCGCACTATAAATAAATAAAATTCGGTATAACGCTTAAAAATAATATAACACTTGAATGACGATCCCAAGAAGCAGCGAGCTGCCGAGCACGAATCCAGAATCGCTCGGCACATTTTTCTTTTTTTTTTCCTTTTTTCATTTTCTTGAAAAATTATACAAACGAGACTACCAAATGAAAACGAAAATTAACGTTATTGCGACGGTTCTTATCAACAAAATGTATCCGGTGATTATCTCGAGTGACTTTTTGAAGTTTCCTCTTTTTTCACGTCGGAGGAAGAACTCTTCGAGAGATTTATTGACGTGTAAAATATAAATCGTGCTTTCCTCGAGACTTTAGACATTTTTCAAATTTTTCTTTCCTCGTCGAGAAATAATAATTACGAAACTTCGTAATTAGGGAGTCGCTGGTCAAAATTTTTTTTCAGGTTCGCGACCAAAATTATTATTAATACTGCAACGTGACCTTGGATACAAAAATTATGGCGACCACCAGTTTTTTCATACTTTTTTACGATTCGCAAAAATTCAATGCGAAATAAAATTTGAACATTTTCGCTCGAAATTGTTCCAACACATGAAATTCCATTAAAAAATTGTGTTCGAGTAAATAAAAAAAATTCGACCGGCCGAACGAAGTTAAAAAGTTTGCAGAGAATTTTTCAAAGCGTCTCGGACTTTTTCGGAATTTTTTCGTTGCGAAACGTTGGAATGCGACGAATTCTTTTTTCTTTTTGAATTCCCAATACGAAAAAAACACGAAAGAGCAATTTTCGGGAACGTGGGCCAGAAAATTTGTGAGAGAGAAAAGAAATAATAAAATAATATCTGCATCTGATTGAAAAATACGAAAAAATGGTTAAAGGAACGATGTCGAAGTTCGCATCTTCGAAATGCAACGAAAATCCATGATTTTTTTTAACAAAGTGCAAAATTTCCGGAAAAGATTTGTCGAAAATATTGGAGCAGACTTTTTTTGCCATTCGGAAACTGAATGAACTAAAAAAATGTAAAAAGTGGATAAATTATGAAAATAATGATTGAAAAATAAATTTTTCCCTTTTTTTGCAAACTTCGACGTCGTTGAACGGATAAAATATTTTTCGTCGCGCTCCAACGATGCAAACTTCAGTGTCATCCGGGAGCACGTAGTTTATACTTTAGACGTCAATGTCGAGAAGACGAAAGATGCGAGAGGATTGAGTCGATGCTACCGTTTTTTTCGTAATCCTTTGCGGTAGCCTTTGCCGAACCATCCAGGGTTTTTAGCGGTGGGAATGGGAGTGGAAGAGTCGAGAGTTTCTTGTATATTTTCGAGGCTGGTATCGCTCTCGTGGTCGGTGGTAAGAGTTTCTGTGGAGACGGGGTCGTCTCCGTTGCGTTGATAATACAAGCACGTGAGAGAGCCTTCGTTCTCCATACAAAAGGAACATGCGGGTTTGAGATTGGAAGGTTCTTTCTCATTGGCGCCGTCGGGCACTTGAACAAAGGGATAATAGAAGAGAGGAGTGAGGTGGGAATACATGAGCATGGGGGGGAAGGGAAGTCCCATGGATAAGAATGGCAAAGCAGCGAAAATGGGCGCCTGATAATTGCTCAATGTTCCTGAAAGAGTGATGGCCTTGAAATCCTCGTCTTTTTTAGCGACGACGTCGTTGTCGTCGGGATTTTCGACATTGCCAACGTCTTCCTCGGGGATTTTCGATGTTGGCTCTTCCAGGCAAGGCTGGGTCGTCGTCCCAATTTCGCAGGTTTGCAGTCTTATCGCGTGATAAAAAATTGGATCTTTCGCTCGATCGTAGATCGGGATCTCGAGACCCAAGTTGGTCATGACTCGAGTCATAACGTCGTCGCATCTGCCGTTTATTTTGAGCACGGCGTTCTCGTCCTTTGGCGTCCACTGGAGATTTATTATGTACAAGGGCGATCTCTTGTGCACGGGCTTGTCCATTTGCCACAACCAAGGATATTTCTTCAGAACTTTTAAGCTCGAGCCCAGGCACAAAATCACGTCAGCTTGCTTGGCAGCGCGACTCGCGCCGTTCCAATTAATCGGCCATGGCAAATTTCCACGCTCACCAAAATGCACTATCGAGTCTTGCAACCCGGACTTGCAATTGTGACACATCCGACCCGTGCTGTGAGAATATCTTCCCGTTTTCTCTGTCACGTCAAACAAACGCCAATATTCTCGCGATGGCTTGCACGAACGACAAACTTCCACGTACATATTCCCATGCACCTCCGATATCAGCGAACGAGGAATCCCACTTCGCAGATGGAGACCATCGCAATTCTGCGACACTATGTGCTTCAGCACACGAGCCTTGTACAATGCGTACAACGCCATGTGCGTCACCGTCGGCTCCGCTTGACTCAAGTCATGATTCCTGCACAAAATCACATTTTTATTATTGTCCGGCTCGGGCTCGTGGCATTAACCTAATTCGTTCATCGTTGCTCGCTGGGAACCCAAGCCACTTTTATTCTGTTCGGGCAATGGCGGTGTTTACGGCAAGAAATAATATGTTTATTCATTTTTTTTGCAATTTTCGTGCTCGGCTCTTAAAGCAGAAGTATTCGAGAGTCTTCAGCAATTTTTTCTGATTTTTTCATCGCGAATTGGAATTAATGAATTAATTAGATTTTTTTAAAGGCAGAGCCAAAAGTAAATCTGTCCGTCGGTCTACGCCAGTTTTTATGAACTAAAAATTGAATGTCGAAAAAATGTAGAGAAGATTTGAAAAATACAAAAGAATGGTGCATGGAAGTTCGAATCGTTGAAATGCAATGAAAATTCATTTTTTTTCCGGGCAGAGTGCGGAATTTTTGGAAAGTATTCGTCAAAAATAGTGATGCCGACTTTTTTGCAATTCAAAAAGTGAATTTTCTAAAAAAAAAAATGGAAAAAGTGGATTAATTTCTGCTTCCAAGAAAAATTTTCGACATGGAATTAATTTTTCACTGTCAGAGTAGCTTGCAGTTTGCCGAGCCGGGTCGCAGGACCCAAACATCAAAAAATTCCTACCCAATGTCTTTCCCCTGCTGCATCCGCGTCCAGACGCCATTCGTGCCCCTGTAATCGGGAATCGAAGCAGCCGTACTTATTCCAGCGCCTGTATAAACCGTCAAAGACGTGGCTCTGCTTATGGCGCCTGCTAAACGCATACATTTCTCTTCCAGGAGCTCCGGAGGATCTTCCACCTCCTCCAGTCTGGCCTTGACTCGGTCCCTCTTCTGCTGTCTGCAATATGGACGAGAAAAATAATCGATTGTCGCAAAAAAAAAGCGACATTTTCGAGTGCAAAGTTTAAATTACTCGATAGTTTAGATTTTTCGAGATGAAAATTTTTCAGTCACGATACTCGGTTTGAAAAATTATGCAATTTTTGTTTTTTTTAGGTTAAAAATATTTTTTGAGCCTTTAACCTGTACAGGAGACTTAAAAGTAATTGAGCAGAGGAGAGCGTAAGATTTTTTTGCAAAAATGAAATATTTGTTATTTAAAAATAGAATTTATTGTTATTCAGTCCTGTACAAGGAAAAAAAAACAGAAATATCTGTCAGTTTTTTATTGTGAGAGAAAACATTGTTAGACTGAGAGTAAAAAGTTTTGCTAAAACAGAAACTTTTGTTTTTTTCCATACCTTAGATTAACCTCTTTGACAACATCGCTGCAAGAGGTTAAGATTTCGATTTCTTCAAGGCTGCGAGAATCCTCAGATTTTTGTAGAATTGCAGCAACCTATAAAGTGAGTTTAAAGCCTTTGTTTACATTGTTATCACAATGACGTAAACAATGGCGACGATTTTCAAAACATTTCTCGAGAATGGAGGAATGAAAATTTGTAGGTTAGATTGCAGTTAAATTAAAATGTTTGATGATATTGAATTGATCGTTCGAGTGTAGAAAATCACCTTTTTCAATGTTGCGACACGTTCGTCCTTGATAGTAAGGGGCTTGAGTGTGACGGTACGTCGTCTTGACAGCAATCTTTCATTGCTCGCGGATTCTTCCATCTTTTAAGGATTTCAACCGAAAAAACTCGTAATTCTCTGGTTCATTAAAGCTCCGTATTCCATATACGGAAAAATACGCAGCATTTGCTTGAAATCTTATTTTTTCTCGTATCGAGGGGAAAAAAAACGCACGTACCCACGCGTTCAAATATCGCGAATTGAAAGAATAAAACACTTTATTCACTGGTACGATGCGTTCGAGAAGCACGGAGAGTTAAGAGACGAGATCTTCGTGATGATTTTTTTGACGCGTGCATCCTATCGGACAATCTCTCGCGATGGCTTTCTGTCAATAATAAACGTTCCGACTGTTCAATCTCCCGAATTGATATTGATAATCGAAGCATCTCGATATTTTTTTCTTTTATTTATTCTCTCCGAACAAAGCTCCTCACTTGGACGCAAACACAACGCTACGCGGTTTGAATTATTTCGCGAAAACGCTTGTTTCAAATTCTCTTATCGATTTGTCACCTCCCGCGAGACACCCCTCCGTAAGGAGAGACTAAAAATTCGTCCAATCTGTCGAAAATGGGATGGATTTGATATTGGCCGACCGGGTGCTCACGGATGCAACGCGAGAGTCAACAAAAAAATTGCAACGATATCAAGCATGTGTGTGTTCAGCAAAAGATGGCGAAACTGCAGGGGCGACGAGCGCAGCCAAGAATATGACCCCAGCGACATCTTCCGACGCCTGTTGCAAGCTTTTTCCTGTGTTTGCTATTTTTATCGACCGAGATCTGAAGCAAAAGTTTATTATCGCGCTTAGAAGTTTTTTTACGACGACAGTAAAAATTTTCTTGCAGCTTATTAACGAGTTTTGGAGAGCAGAAAAATTGTTTTATTTTCGCAAAAACGTGCTCTCATATCCTTTTCATTTCCCGTTAATACTTGAGTGCAAATCTCCACGATAAATCGTGTATAACGTTTTCGGTGCATCATAGATAATTCGAATAGCTCACTTGAGCAGTTATTGGCGACGATAATAATAACAACAGTAAACGATGCTCTTTGGTCAGGAGATTTCTCGACGAACTTTTTGTAGTCATTCCAACACACTTGTCCTGTTATCTGGAGAGTTCAACCTCTATTTTTTTGTGTCCGCGCTTACTGTGGAGAGCTCGACAATGAATTGCGATAAAAGAAACTCCATTTTTCGTTCACGCGAGCTTGTCAAAGCTGCTGCCAGGAAGCGGTCAATGTACAGAGTGGGATTCCAAAAAGAGGGAATTAGAGCGTTGTGAGCGAGGCACTTGAGTTGATTTCGATATGATGGATGATGAAATATAGCTCTTCAAAATTTTTATTGAGTGTCGTAAAGTGAACTGCTATTTGTGTAAAAGCACAAAATTATCTTCGTATTTTTACAGCCGTTCCGGAAACGCAGCAAAAATAAATATCAATTCGTCGACAAAAATATTACAATCTATTTTATGCCCGTGATCAATTAATTTGTGGAATAATCAAAAATGGAATAGACGAATAAAATATGTGATTATATAGTGGCGAAAATACAAACAGAATAAAATCGCATAAAAAAGGCCAATGAGGTTAAGAAATCGTTCAAAACCGCGTAAATATATTGAAACCATTGTGTAAACAGAGCGTTTTTGCGCGAACGGTCTCGTACATGCGAGGATCGGGAGTGACTTGTGTACTTTCTATTCGTAGGAGCAGTTCGAAAGGCTCGAGTCTTATCCACGTACGACAGTTCCAAACGAAATGGAATTCACGGAATGTCGCCCGGGGTCTTTGTCCCTGGCATTCGAAGGCCTTGGTAGAATAAAAATTCAATAAACCGAGTTACCAAGAATCCGATACATTGCTTCACGTTTTTTTTCGTTTGTTTATCGTTTTTCATTAAATATCAACATAAAACGTAGCTCGACACTCAATTTATCCCAGAATTTAACGATCAATTGCTTTATCCACGCTATTTCGCGCTGATTCGACCAACTTTTGACCTTTATCCCATCACATTCATTTCCTCATTTTATTCCACGTCCCTAACAGACTCCAAAGATCAAACAAAAGACCTTTCATGAAAAAAAACTGGAGCCCATTTCCGAGGCACTTCGAAAATAAGAAAAAAAATCAAATTGAATCGGAACATAAAAAAAACTTTATCAAAATCATTTCTACTTTGATCCGTTTTGCCACATTTTTTCAAATCCCGAAAATAAATGAGAAATTTGTTCGGAAAATTCCGACGTCTCCGGGAACTGCAAAGAGGAATATCAAAAAGCGTAGCTCTAGGGGCTGAAGGTCAAATGCTCACATAGCGAGCAGCTTTCACTTTCGCTGTTTTTTGCCCCCGCATTATATTTTCTTACTAACTTTAGCGTATTCAAATATAAAGTGTCTTTATTCGTACGGAGTATTAACAGCTCGATAACAAATGCGTTTATATATAATTACAATCAACATTATTATTCATATTGCACAATTTTAGTCCGTACACTTAATGCTTAATGATAATAATTATAAACTATTAATTCATCCAATATGAAAAAATATTTGAGTTTCAATATAATTTATATTTATTAAAGCAATTTCAACGACAAAACGATAAACGTTAAAATCTGAAAAGTGTTCAACAGTCGATCGTGGAATGTTTTGTGTACATAAACAACAGGGCAAGAGAATTGATTTTTCTCCTCTGCTTCGATCCCGATCGTGGATCCACTTTGTTTGCGTTGAGCAAATGTTTTATTCCTTATAAATCCAAATATTTATATGAAAAGATTATTCGAATAATATCGATATATTTTTTTATCATCGGCCGGAAGCAAATATTAGCTCGCACGACCTTTCGATCTTTTTTTTTTTCTACTTTTTCATAACAATCAAGATTTAAATTTTTCTTTCGCACTTTTCAAGTAAAATACTCAGGAATTTGATAGAAACACAATTTTTTATGAAATGGAAAAAAATACCGGATGTGCTGGCGTCAGGAATGATTCTCGAGCTTTAAACAAATGTTGAAAAAATATTGACTCTTTTTTCTCCCCATACTAACATTCGGCTCCGTCCATAGACGAAAAAAATATCGATTTTAGTCAAACGACCATTATTTTGATAATTAACTTCAGCATCGTACTAAACGTGCAATTAAAAGAACTATTCGAATTTTTGTCGTTATCACGATTCCGACTACAGAATCAACATCCAAATATGGATGGGAAAGTTGGAAAAAAATTATGTCCGTATATTACAGCGTCTACTAAGACCACGACTCACCTTTCTCCTTATTTTGATTCCAAATTCCTTCAATTAATTTTGTTTCAAGGATATTCGAGGAAAAAATGGGCAGAGGTCAAAAACCCAATCTCTCAGGGTCAAAGTATTGCCTCTCCGCTCGATTCGGTAATATTTCTACTCTAAACCGTATCCACGTTGATATTTATGTACATAATTAACAAAAAGTGTTGGCGTTCGTTATCGCTATCAGTCCGTAACAATTTTAGTAGTTTCATGAAACCGGACGTGTTTTCAAATGTCCAATTTAACGAAATCTCATCACTTGACACCGTTAGATTATAAATTAAATCTATTAGTAAATATGGATTCATTTCTTCCATATCTATCGGCGCACATCGTCGAGAATGTTTATTTGGAACGTCCTCGATGCGTTTACAATATCCTCTTCCTTTTTTTTTTTCATTTTTTCTCCTTGCGAGCTCTACAGACGTACAAAAATATACGAAACTTCATATTTCATGTACTCGCATGAACTTACGGGTATTTTTTATCGAGCCTCTCGATATTTCGTTAGATTAAATAGCAGTTCGAGTACTTTCACTATTCTAAGTCCATTCTCGCACTCGTAGCCCCCGGATAAGTAGTCCCTGGTCCACTCACTCACACACTCACACACACAACTCATTACACTCTCTCCTTCGGTAATCCTACGCTTCGTGTACGGAAAATACTGCGACTAGGAAGCCAACCTTATAAAATACTCCTCGACGAATTGCTCTGGGAAATTATTAGAGACTGGCCGAACTTCGAGGCGCCCCATCGGTCGCACCAAACTCAGAGTACCGGTCGGGAAAGGAATTTTCATTTATCTTCGGAGACGTTTGACGTTTCGAGAAAAATTGGGATCGTAAAAAGGGTAACTTCGGTTTTGCTTGTTGGATTTGTACCGACCGATAGATCGTCTCGATTCAAACTTCGTACGGATTTCGTTTTTGGGCCCAAAACATTTCGGTCCTGGCGAAAAAAAATAAATGAAATTTCGTTTCATTGAAAAATTGAAAATCACGTTTTTGGGACTTTTCTCAAAGTGAGGACAATTTGGAATGACATTTGTACGAGACATGGAGTGTTTTTGTTTCCTGAGCATGATCGACGTGAAAATTTCCAGCCACATTCGAAACCCGGACCAATCTCTTCGCGAGAATTTATTTTGAACGGCTCAAAGTTTTTCGGAGTTTTCGTTCGGACTTTCGAACGGGAAAACTCGTCGATTTATGGAGTTCTATGGAAAAGATGTTCGGTTTATTCTTCGACGCTGACGCTGTCGGTGATGGTTGGATCGATGTCCTGGTTGTGATCGATGTTTTTCGATCTCTTGTGGCGGCGCTCTACGGAGAAGAAGGCAAGAGTGCCCAGTACGAGGGTAACTATGAGGATGGAGATTTGTCCGTGGAGGCCGAGGTAACCGCTGTAAATGAAACTGACCGCGGCGGCGGACGATTGGCAAAACTTGAAGAGAGCGAACGCGGGAGCGCTTTCTTTTGGGTAGAGCAGGCCGAGCAGCGAGTAAACTTGGGTGTTGAAACAAGCGTCGCCGAAGCCGAGAGTGACACTCCCGATCATGGCGAGGACGGGGGACGGGTCGATGAATCCGATGTCCGATGTTTCGGCGAACGGAGCAGAGTCCGGAAGATTCAACAAGGACGTGATATAGGCAAAGGCGCTGATTAGGAATCCCGTCCCGATAACTGGCCACCCGGAACAGCCGCCGGCTCCTCGAGAAGCCAAAAGACCGAAGAGCGCCCCACCGACGACTTCACCGACGCCGATACAAATGCCTGAAAGCCCAATGAGACTTTTGCGATTGTCTCCCATGGCCATTGTGAAGCCAACGCTCGAGGAGTAAACACCAGAGAAGAAAGTTAACGCGAGCCCTGTGTAGATGAAGGTCATTGACAATATCAACATCTGCGGTGTGAGGAAGAGCTTGAAAGCGTCGCGCAAGGCGTGCCAAGCAGCTCGACAACTTCTCTCTCTGCGCGGTTCCGGCATAGCCAATTCCTTGTCCGCGCTGGACACGCCCTCTGCTTCCCCGATCGACAGTCTCGGCGGTGGAGCTCGCAACGTTCCCAACACAACTGTTCCCCCCAGGGCCAAAGCGCTCAACACCCAAAACACCAACTTCCTCGTACTCGCCTCTATTTTCGCATCGGTAAACATAAAGTAAACAAAGAGATTTCCAGCGAAAAACGACGACTGGAATATCGCCCAAAACAAACTCGCGTTTCGTGACATCGTGTGACTGTTACTGTTTTCCGTTAAATATTGACCGTGACCCGTCCATATCAACGCCGCACCAAAACCCAATATCGCCGATGCCGTGTACAACAATTCCGTCGTCGGAACCAAAAAACTACCTATAAAAAATACGTAACAACAACAACCTGTAAATATCGCCACTCGCGGACCACTCATCGATATAAACGAAGGCGCGAGCCAGTTGCACGTCGCCAAAGCTGCGTATATTATTGCCATGCTCGTGTATCCGTATCCATTGAAATTCGGATCGTCCTCCGCGATACTCTGCAATATCGTCACCTGTGAATCAAACAAATCAGAGGTCAATCCTCACTCGCTATACTCTGCGCATTCAATCCATTCAATCACATTGAATGAAAAAAAAAATTTATATTTTTCAGTTATCGAGAGAAAAAACCAAACACACGCCGATTCCCCTACGACGAGGTAATCAATTGACGGTTTGATAAGAACTTGAAGTCCGCATCGTCGTAATGCAACGAAAACTGATTATTTCTTTGAGCAAAGTGCGAAATTATCGTAAAGTATTTGTCAAAGTAGTGGGGCAGACTTCGTTGCCACTCGAAAAGTGAATTAACAAAAAAAAAAAAAGGAAAAAGTGGATTAATTATAAAAATAATGATTGGAAACTGAATTTTTCGATTTTTTTTCTCCAACGATGCATCTCAAGTATCGTTAGGAAAAGAGATTCTTATTTCATTCGATCTTGTTCCGGTTTCTCTGTCAATAATCTGATAAAAATAATTAGAAGCTCGCAGGACGTTCCTAAAGACAAGATTCTGGAGATTTCATCGTCTCACTGTTTCTACATCAACAATGGGATCTCCACGTGTCTTCAGATTTCGTCGTTCCAATTAAAAATCAAATCATGTCAGGATCGCGAGGATCAAGGAAACGTCAAGTACGCTGATTGATTAATTATTCGGCCATGAAGCTTCGAAGGTTGTGTAGCGACAGATCGATGGTCATCATTTTTTTCGCATTGTGCAATCTCTCTTATCCATTTTCGAGGTCAAAGGAATTTTTCGATCCGCAATATTTTTGATACGCATTTTTACAAAGAAATTCTACGAAATCTGAACGATTTTTTTTTTATTGGGACTTTTTTCCGACACGTGCGTCTCGTTGACTTTTTCCTCCGCGTACGCTTTCACCGGTCTCTCAGAAAAATTGGTTCCGCTGCCAGAATGCAGAGCGAACGTTCTCGCGTCGAGACGCAATTACTCTCCCCAGTGTCTGGGCATTAATATAAACGCGTGTAAAATGTACGTAACTCCTGTACGTACGACTCGGTCAGTACGTTTACCAAACTCTAGCTATCGGGACTCCTGCGTTTTATTTCAAACCTTTCTTTCGTTTTCACTCCATTTATTTAAATGACGATATTTCTGTACAATTATTTCGATACCTCGATGAGCTCATAAGAGCCTCGAAACTTTTCTGCAGATTTGGTAGATTTTACGAGCTCCCGAGTTGCCATTATCGGAAGTAGGAACTTTTTTTTTCCTTAATATTTGACTGACGCAGATTTTTGTTAATTTATTAGAAAAAAAAATGTCACACGATGTTTAAACGAGAAAAATGGATTTCAGGACCACATGGTTTTTGCTAGACCCAAGATCGAGATGACGTTGAAGTTTTCATCGTCGGAATGCAACGAAATTCCTTTTTTTTTTACTTTTTTTCTTTGAGATTTTTGAGGATGAAAAAAAAATCCATTAAGAGTTACGATCGCTTCGTCGTAACAGGGGAAGAAAAAAGTTCGAGAAGGATTGAAATCTTTAGAAGGATTTGATGTTTTGAGTGAAAGGTCAAAGCCTTCTTCTCATAATGACGAGATCACAACTTATAGGCGAACTTTTCCTTTTAACGTTTCGCAATATCTCGCCTGCCACACCTCCCAGTTTATGCCAATAAAGTGGGAAGATTGGAAAAATAAAAATTGATATAATAATAATGAACTTGAATGGCATGTCAGTACGTAAATGGCGTTCCATCGATGCGAACGACCGCTCGTGTAATATTTGCATTGCTATGCATGGAAGAAATCTAAAATAGCACGACTACGAGATAACAGTCGATCGGAGTTATTTTTCATTTTCACAAGTTGTGGCTTCGGATTCTTATTAACACGGAGATCGCCAATATTACGAAATAATGTACGATCCCAATTATTTCACGTAATAAATCATTAAGAAATCGCTGTCTAAATCATTTCAATTACAAAATCCCCATAATTTATTATTATTATCGATAATAATCGTATTTTTCTCGATTAGTTTAATTTACACGATATTTTTTTCGAAAAATTGTTTAATTGATTATTTATCATTTATTTGGAATAAATAATTATAAATAAATAATTAATTGAAATAAATATTTATTAAAAATGAATAATTAATTTAAAAAATAATAATAAGAAAATTATTTAAAAAAAAAAAAAAACTAGGAATATGTGATGGAAATTATTTTTGTGGGTGGGCACCGATTTTTATTGTTGATCAGGTTTTGTTTTCGATTAATAAGTCACGGAAATTGGATAAAATAAGTGTAGAACGTGATTTTAATCGGCTCAATCTTTCTCGTCCAATTTTTATCGATATAATTGATCGTTCGATATTTTGCAATTGACCTAGTTTTCACGAATTCCTTTTCTTTTTAATTTCACAAATTAAATTTTGATAAAACGTCTCAGGAGATATTATGCATCTGGATGTTTGCGAATCACAATATCTCAATAGCACGTGGTGTGGGAATAACCTTTCGGAGAGAGAGACAGATAACGAAAAATGTTTGGAGCTTCTCAGTTCGATTCACCGAACGAAAAATCTCTGTTAATTAATCCGATTATTTGAATTAATCGAGGATCGAAATTTTATTCGTCCGACAAATGAAATTGCACGCGAAACAACGAAACAACAACAATAATGTTCTTGAAGCATTTCGAGCACGTACAATGTCTCCGAAGCATCCGTCACACAGAGTCTTCGAAATAACTGCGCCAACGTTTGTTAGACGAGCTGGAGTTGCTCGAAGCAGGAAATTTACTAAGATGACATTTCGCGATATTAAAAAACGATTCCGGCAGCTCAATCCGGTTCTCTTATGAATTTTTTTGTCTGCTGGTTCGACATTGACAGGTTGGGGGATAAATATATGTATATATTTGCATCGATCGAGTTTACTGATCGTGTTCGATGTTTTGGATCTTTTTTTAGAAACAAATTAAAACCTGAGCAATTTTACTTGAGCTCCGGGCTGATTGGCGAAAAGATGAAAGTTTTTGAGCCAAAATTTTCTTTAGAATTATCTATGTACGTGCCAGTGAAATTTTTTTCGGGGAAAAATCATAAATTCTGTTGAAAAGTAAACGTGAAAACTTTTCCGTGTTTTCGGTGGATTTGAGTCGTCTTGGAATTTTGTTTTGGTTGAAAAAAGAAGCGTCGTGACAAGTGTGGACACTCGACAAAAACCATCGCGAATTGTCGCAATCGCGAGGCTCATTATCAGGAACGTGACTTAATGAGTTTCGATATGTGGTCGGCAATTTTGTGAGACCTTGAAAATAATATTTTGGGTATCGCGATGTCGGAAGTTCAAAATTCATCGCGGGCAATTTATCAGAATTTGATAGTGTGTGAAGGTTTCAAAGTTTTTTCATGTCCTCGAAATGGGGTTAAGTGCCCACGTTTGAAAAAAGTGAATTTTTCCCGATCGCGAAATTTGGGCAAGATCGAATTTGCTTGACGCACGGATATTCGAAAAAAAAAAAAAAAAATCGAAACTGTGCTCGTTTCTACGCGGTTTGTTTCGAGTTGCCATTCTCAAGGTCAGCCACTAACCAGATTGTCATTAAAAATCATGGGAAGAGTTCACGCATTGATTAATTTATGTTCGATCCGTGTTTCGCCCGGTTATAATTAAAATGACGAAAATTTTGCGGTGATTTCATTTCCTGATACGTTTCTATAACTGTCTACGATGTTGCAATTGTTAAGGAATTTTTAAACGTAATTTTCAGCGAAATTTCCGATTTTTTCGAATTTTTGGAGAATTTGAATATTTTTTTCTATCTAGAACACTGACAGGACGCGCGGGTCCGAAAATCAAAGCCCATTATAGCGCAGGTCGAGGATTGTGAAGTAGAGAAACAAAATAAAAACCGACAAGTGTAAAAAGGGGCTCGTCTCTCGGCGAATAACAGCTGAGAGTGCGAATACGTCAGGCGGCAGAACTATCAATGGAACGCGGAAGCGACGAGCCCGAGAAATGAAAAGACAAAAAGTAACGAGTACAAAAGCACGATAATCTTACCTCAATATTGCCCATGGTTTGGAACGCGGTGAACACAAGCATGAAACCAAAACTTAGTGTAATCACGTTCAAAAATGCTCTATCGATCGCCATTTTTGTTTATGTTATTTAATATCCCGCGCTTTTTATATCGAATTCTTTTATTTTTATTTATTTTTCTCGTTCGTTTTGCTTTTCGTTTGTCCCTTCGAACTAGAAGGAGAAACGTATCTCGGGATGGGTTGTTGTTAGCGCCGCTATCCGCATCCGAGTGACGTGGTTTTACTTCTGAAAGGTGGTCAGCCACACGCGAGTAGCAATACAAAAACCCGTCGTATTTTGCTACAGTTTGCTACCACACGCTTGACAGCAACATCTGTGTATGCATCAAATCCCTCACTGCTCCAATCTCTATATGTAGATGTAAAATTGAACTTAGCGCGACACTAGCGTCGCGGAATACGAGCGAACTAACTACGATGCCGTTTGAAGTTGGCAGGAAATTTTGAACACATTCTAATTACGAGTGTCCGTCAATAAATAAAAATCGTTACCGTCCAGGCATGGAGCGTGTCTACAGGAAAGATAATACGTTCGAAAATTGAGAATAAATTAGCCCCGCATCGATTAAATGTCGACGAATGTTCATTTTTGCTAATGGAAAATTGAAATTCGAGCAAAGTCGCGACGACATTTTTCGTTGAAATCGATCGAAGCAATTTTCAAAAATAACACGAAAATATTACTTATGTTCCATTTTTCACTTGTAGAATTAAAACTTCCGGTTATTTCAAAGCGTCAAATGTTTGACGTTCACCGTTTTTTGATTTGAAACTCGAAATTGAAATCGATTGTTGAGAAGCATCGATGTCGAGCGTCTCGATTGAGGAGAAGAACGGCGCTAGGGAGCGCCACCGTCCACGTGTGGGTTTGTCCGATGGGTGGTGACCGTGGTGACGATGCAGCAATGCGGAGAGAAAGAGAAACCTGAGAAACCCCCTGCTTGTTACCAACAAACGAAACTCTCGAAATGTCGTGTTCAAATGAATCGTGTGAGAAGAAACGAATTTGGTGATAATAATCGTAAATAAATAATTGGAGGATGAAAAAAAAAGTTGATGCATAAATTATTATGAATCGATGTGGTGGAGTGACAGAATAAAATCGCCCCCGTTTCTTGACGACATTCCACCTCGATCGTCGGTTGAGACTGCGTTTCTCGAGGTGTCTGAAGATTGCCGCGTAAAAACGTGTATACCAAAAACCAAAAGGCAGAAGTGTATGAGTGTCGTGCAAGTCACATCGGTAAAAGACACGATCGCGAGGAGAATTATTACCATTATTACTGTCTCTACATAGACGGAAAAAACGACGTCATGTCAGTTGACTCTTTGGTTCGGTTTTGAGCGAGCGTGTGCACACGGGACAATGTTGCCGGCTGTGATTTATTTTCTCCTTTCTTCTCGTTTTGACACGTAGCTTTCGTATCGTCATTAGGAAAGGTTTTTTCGGTGGTTTTTCGGTAATTCATACGTCTTTAGGATCGCGAAGCAAATAAATAAGATCGAGTAAAAACCGCAAGAGTGCGTAGCGCTGTATTTATGCGACAGAGAGCAAGGGAGAGAGCGAATGTTTGTCGATAAAAATAGATTGACTTATCGTTGAATTCTCTCGATGCGAGATTGTGGTGGTTAGTCAATGTAAATCCATCTCTCTCTCTCTCATTCTCTCTTTCAAGTATGAGATCACGGCGCGAGGATTATGACGGAATTTTCATTTTCTCTACGACTCTTTTCATAAACATACATTTTATAACTTGCTCGTTAATTCTGTAGGAATTTTGCGAAACTTTGCAAAGTGCCAAGCGTACCCGACCAAGTGCGAGTGTGTGACAGAGAGAAATGATTGTCTTGATTAGAAAAGTTTACGCGATCACAGTGGACGATTGAGTGAACACAGTGTTTCTTTATGATTCCTTCTTTTTATTTTATCTTTTGTTTTTGTTTCGAAAATCTCGAATCCCATTGAGAAGACTGGGCGGTCATTGTGACCGTATAAAAGAGACGAAACAGCTCAGCCATGAAGAAGGGCTTTTTCAGGGTGAAACAGCTCGCCGATCAAACTTTCTCCAGGTACACAATCATAATTATTATCTACACGAATCACCCATACGAGTCTCCATCTCTAATTCGTAACGGAATGTGTCAATCATCAATTTTAACAATTGAAAAGAAATTCATTCAGTACGAGAGAGACTCGCGTCGAATTAATAATATAGAACTTGATGAGCTATCAAAAAATTCCTCGAGAGTTTTCGTCTTCGTGAGGCACGAAACTGATATTATTACATCAATTTATTCGAGTCTAAAATCCGAAATTACCAACTTTTTTGGTGCACGAAGTTCAAAAAAAAAAAAGAAGCCTTTCCCCGGTCTATTCTCGTAACTCTTCATGACTTTTGGTCTATTTCCTGCCTATAGCCCAGAGAATTCTCGTTTCTGGGAAAAATGACAAATATCCAAAATTAAAACACGAATCAAACGAGTTTCATCGTATAAAAATGCATAATAGACCCGCACAAGCCATTTTGAAAATATTTTTGATAAATATCCTGTTATTCTTCCTTATCTCAATGGGCAAAACGTCCAAAGGTCATCCGTAGCTTTTGTTAATCGTCACAGAGTCAACAATGAATCATAACAGATTAGGAAATAATGAACCGCGTTGTTAATTCAGGCACCGTCCAAATTGTATCTCTCGAATGATTTTTTCAAATCCATCGTCTATAAAAAAGTTCTAGACCCAAGACGGCTCTGCAAAAACTATTTTCCCATCAATTTTTTAGAGCTGGGAAAACCGAAGTCCTGACGGACGATTTGCAAGCGGCCGACAAACACGTAGAACAGATTAAATCAGCTTTAACAGGTTTGAGCAAACGACTCGGCACGCCTCAAACTCTGACCACCATCCAGGACCCTGCGTACAAAGATAAACGATTGGTGAGCAGATTTTTCTCGATTCCATCACAATTGACGTCCTTGAAGTTCGCTCCGTTGAAATGCAACGAAAACTTATTATTTTTCAAACAGAGAGCCGAATTTTCGAAAAATATTTATCAAAAATAGTAGGGCAGACATTTTTGCCATTCAAAAAGTGAATTTACTGAAAAAAAAATGGAAAAAATGGATCAATTACGAAAATATTGGTTGAAAAATAAATTTTTCCTTTTTTCCAACTATGCGAAGTTCAGTATCTTCCACACTTGCGCAAAAGTCCCATAGAAATTCTCCACTGATCTCTGCTTTTCGTTTCTCCGCAGAAAAAATGTCCGGAATTTATACTCGGGCAGACGATGTTGGAAAATGTGTCGGAGGACGGTTTGTTGAGTTTCGCTTTGAACGAATGCGGCAGAGCGGAAGTCGCTCTGGCCAACGAAACGGTAGACCACGAAGCAAAAGTCGAACAGTATGTCTCTGCGCCTCTGCACCATATTCTTGAAACGGCTGTGCCAAATATCGTCAAACACAAAAGAAATCTTGCTCGGCTCACTTTGGACATGGACAGCGCCAGAACGCGCTATCAACAGG
Source organism: Campopleginae sp. 14b (assembly GCA_030522525.1). NCBI lineage: Eukaryota > Metazoa > Arthropoda > Insecta > Hymenoptera > Ichneumonidae > Campopleginae sp. 14b. Next base: position 30,978 of record JAPYYS010000646.1, on the reverse strand, counting down.
CCAACAAACACAGTGGAGGAGGTAAAACGTCATTTTTGATTGCGTAGAAAATCGATTTCTAAATAATTTTAATTCCTGGAATGAAATCTTCATCGAGTCAGCGTTTTTATGGAAATTCTGATTTTTCAATCTTGTAACTCAATTCCACAGGCACAGGGGTTACGAAAGTAGACAATTTGCGCGAAGAGCTTGAAGAAGCAGAAGCGAAAGTAGAACAATGTCGCGATCAACTTGCGGCAGAAATGTTTCAGTTGATGTCAAGAGAAACGGAGTTGGCCCAGACAATAATTCAGTATGTGAAATTGCAACGTGCGTATCACGAAAGTGCCTTACACTGTTTGGCGGATCTTATACCAGGACTGGAGAGCTACATAAGTGAGATTATTATAAAATTCCATAAACAAGCCCAAAAATCACGTTCCAACGTAAAATTTATTTTTCAACTATTATTTTCATAATCAATCGACTTTTTCCATTTTTTTTTAGTCAATTCATCTTTGGAATCGCAAAGAAACGTCTGCCCCACTATTTTTCCAAATACTTGCGAAAATGTTGGACTCTGCTTAAAAAAATAATGAGTTTTCGTTCAATTTTAACGATGCGAACTTCAACATCGTCGTCATTCTTTTTATTTTTACAAAAAATATATTTATCCGTAGATTCTTCTCAATTTTACAGCCACAATCGGTTTTATTTTTTAATTAGGTACTAATTTGATATTTCGCGATGGAAAATGATCGATGAAACATCGTCTGATTTTTCTATGACGCAATAAAATCTTAATCCCGAATAAACTCCAAATTTTCCTCATCTTAGATGACAATGAGATGAAACCCGTGTACGGTTATCCTCTGGAGGAACATCTGCGAGTAACGAATCGAAAGATAGCGTTGCCGATCCAATTGTGCGTTTCGGCGCTGCTCAGACTTGGAATGGAGGAAGAAGGACTGTTCAGGATAGCTGGAGGTGCTTCTAAACTGCGCCGAATAAAGCTCAGCCTCGATGCTTGTTGTCTGACTCTTCCCACAGCGCTCGAATACAAAGATCCACACGTGGTTGCCGGTGCTCTGAAATCGTACCTCCGAGAATTGCCCGAACCTCTGCTCACTTACAAGTGAGTCAATTGATTTTGCACAAAACTATTCAAAGTTTTTTTTTTTCTGTAGTTTTCAACGTCGAAAATTCGACCAAATCCCAATATTTCGTTTCGAAATGTCCTGGACATTTGTTTATGCGAAAAAAAGGGAACATAAATCCGCGCGGAAACAAATAGATAAGTGGAAAGCTCTATTGCGGTCCATGCGATAAATTGCTCGCTCGAGAGTACCGGGTACTTGCAAGTACGAGTCAACGTCCGAATTGATTTGACCTCGGCTCCCTTCCACTTACTCTTTCTCTCACCGACCAACCCAAGCATTTATATCTAAATATAAATATATACGCACGAATGGACGACCACAAGCTCCACGATTACTCATAGTAATACGCTTAATGTGATAATAATACAATCTTATTGAGCGATCAAAACTCATTCGTTCGGTAGAATAAAAAAATGCCCGTTGAAAAGTATCGCTGCTTATGCCACCTCGAACGATTTTCGTACTTGGGATGTTTTCCATTTAGACTGAGGACTGACCATTATTTTTAATGGAATTTGCGATTTGCATGAAAATTTTGACTTTTGGCGATTTTTTGGGAGACAGTGTTTCACGGCAAGAAAAAAATATATTTATTGCATTTTTATTGTATTCATGCCTTGGATCTTCAGCGTCTCACGATAAACCTAAGTGGTGTCAAGTAGAATTTATATCTTCATACAGCAAAAAACGCCTAATGAGCAAAAATATCGATCGATGGATTTGTCCTTTTTGCAGATTATACCCGGAGTGGATGGCAGCGTCAAAAATAACGCAAATAGAGTCAAGGCTACGTGCTTTATGGGAGGTGCTACACAAATTGCCACCAGCCAATTTGGAAAATTTGAGGTTCCTAATTAAATTTCTAGCTGTCCTAACGAAGAATCAAGATGTCAATAAAATGTCGCCTCAAAACATCGCGATCGTTATTGCTCCCAATCTTATCTGGAGTCCTCAAGAAGACTCGAATACCATGGTGTAAGTATAGTCTTTTTCATTCCACAATCGACTGTCGTACACTTTATTCGAAAATGAATTTCAAACGACATTTCGATTTGAAATGGTTATTTCGAATTTTTTAAATGGTTACTTCTCTCCCTAGAAGCGTAATATACTATTCTCCCTCTTCAAGTTATTTTGTTGAAATTGTCTCCCTCACTACGATACTGAAGTTTGAATCGTTGAAAAAAAAACGAAAAATTTATTTTTCATTCATCATTTTCATAATTAATCCACTTTTTACATTTTTTTAAGTCAATTCAGCTTTTGAATGGCAAAAAACGTCCGCCCCACTTTTTTGGCAAATACTTTCCGAAAATTCGGCACTTTGCTTAAAAAAATAATAAGTTTTCGTTGCATTACATCGATGCAATTCTCTAGGTATTCCCGATTTTTCAGGAATTTACGAGTTTTCGTTGAAATTCGATGATGCGAACTTTAACATTGTCGTCAATCTTTGTATTTTTACAAAAAAGATATTTATCTGTAGATTTCTCTCAATTCCAAACCCGCAATCGGTTTTATTATTTATTTTTCATACTACTTTGTTATTTTGGGAAGGAAAATGGTGGGTGAAGGGTGTTTGTTTATTTGCAGGATGAACATGAGTACAGCGAACAACTCTAGTCTAATCGTCGATCAGTTGGTGACATATGCCGATTGGTTTTTTCCCGGTGACATAGATTTCGATCGGGATTTGGATTACAGGTATCGTATAGGTATCCAGAACGGGAACGACGATCAAATGGGCGTGGGTATGAGACGTTGCGTTTCTAACAGTAGTTTGAGCGATCACGGCGAGAGTCCGCCGCAAGGGAGTCCCAAGCCAGCAACAAGAAGAAAAAATAAGCCAGCCCCAACGCCGCCGAGTGGTACGCCGGACAAGAATGAGAGAAGGAACGAGGACAAGCCGCCGCCGGCGCCGGACAAACCGCCGCGTCCATTGACAACATCGACCTTGAATCGCCACACATACAAGTCCCAAAAGCACGAAGTCAACGCGGAACTCATAAACCCGCATTCGGAGTTACGCCTGGAAAAGCCAACAGAGAAACCGGACCGCGAAGTTAAAACTTCGGCGTCGCCGGAAGTTTCAACGAAAAACGATGTTCCAGCGAACGAAGAAAACGAAACAAACTTCGAGACGCCGATTCAAGCCTCAAACCCTCAGGAACCTCCAAACGTCGACGGCGAACCAGAAAAAAACTCTCGTGATCCCGAAGCCATATTGGCACCCATAGGCTTCGAGGCACTCGACTTACGAGACAATCTCATCAATTCACACACCAAGAACAACACCGATGTCGAACAAAACCCCGAAAATTCCATCGTCAAAGCCAAACCTGTTCCCGCCGAGAAACCCTCTACTTTGGAGAGGAGAAGAAAACCCGTTGCCGCGCCAAGAAACTTGGTCAATTCGACTCAGCTTAGTTCTGGTAAGAAACTCAAAATTAATACTCTCAATGCCAATATTTTAGAACACAAAACTTTACGCAGATTCCCCATAACCTTGAAATCGGCAATTTTTCGTGATTTTTCGAGGTCATGGATCAATCACCGAACCTCGCACCTCGAATTTTCGAAATAAAAATTCTCCGCTGTCGTTTGACTAATCAGAAAAAGGCTACGTCAACGGACGCGGAACGACGGCAAAAATCCCCTGACAGGGACTTTTGAGTTGGCCAAACCGTGCCGAAAATATTGAATTTCGAAAATTGACTTGGAAGAGGGCAAGGGACTGAAAATTAAAAACTTCTTTTCGGTCATTCCGTAAAAATAATTAACCGGAACGAATCCGACGCGAGCATAATATGTGACGTCATCAGAATTTTAATTTTCTTTTTCCATGACACATTTTTCTGGAAATTGTTAATTTTTCCGGCAGTTTCGTGTTTAAATGTTATCCCTCCATAAAAAACGATGAAATGACGGGGAATGGGTTTGATGATTTTTGTAATTTTTCACAGAGGATGGAGTAGAGCTGCGAAATAAAAGTGAAGGAGTTGTGAACGCGAAACCAGCGATTCCAGAGCGACCAGCTTCGTTGGTACGTCCGTCGAGTCTCGTAAGAACGCAGCAGCAGCAACAGCAGCCATCGACGAGACACAGTAACGATGTAAACTTAGATAGTGATTCCGGGGTAAGTTGGAGCCGTCCTTTGCATAAAAATATCACGCCATAAGATTTCCCAGCATGTGAATAAAGCCCATAAATAAAAATGCATATAAAATCGATGAAAACGTTAAAAATGGACAAATAATAATACTGAGATGCCCGATGCAGCCCCTAACGTTGGAGAGGGCTCATGTTTATTCGGTCGACAAACAACAGGTCAGTATAATACAAGTGCGCGGAACGAAAACTGCTTTCAACCCGTCGTTTGAGAGCAATGGAAACGGCACGGCTTCTTCGAACTTGCAGAGAAGTCCGAGCGTCGGGAGTCGCCCAACATCGATGATGTCAGTCTCGAACGAACGTCCTGGTAAACCTCCGAGGCCGGATATGCCCGAGCACGCTAAGGTGCACTCAAGAACACGCTCGGAGGGAAATATCATCGACGTTCAAACACAAACAGAAACGGTAATCGTTCAAAAATCACCGCAGCATCAAACGCCGGCATCGCCGCGAGTGGTGCAGCGACCGCCTCGACCCCAGCCACCGCCTCCACCGCCGCCGACCGGAGGCCGTACGAAGGGCGACCACGAAAGCACGAATCTTTGAATTTTTCTCAAATTACTCAAATTTCCCCGTTTTTTTCGGCTCCGAAAAAAAGGGAACGCGATTTACGAACAAACTGTGTTTTTTGCGAGTCAAAGAAACCGGAAGTTACTCCACGAGTAACGAGACTATCGAACAACTCGGTTTTCCAATCCTGCCAATCATTCAGGACGCCTTGGAATTAAGCGAAACGTTTTTTTTTAATTATTTTTACTTCAAATCCGTTGTTTCTTCTCATTTGACCCCGTTTCAGAGCTCGATTCCAATTGAAGTTCCGAAACCTTTGAACGAGGTCGCGGGAACAAGGGAGAAGATTTCTTTCTCCTTCCGTTCAGCTTTGGCATTTTTTTTTTACACAGTGCAGCTATTTTTCTTATAACGAATGTGCAAATGTGAACGTACGAAAGTTCGCGAGGAGTTTTCTTGTTGAAAGTAAGAAAATGAAAAAAATTGCCTTACGATCTCCGTTTTAATGATAAAAAATAAAATGCAACTCGGTTTAGCGCACAATTCGAATAGGATTATCATTATTCACCGGCGTTACGAAATTGTGCTGTCTTTTTATTTTTAGCCAGTCATCGTTATTATTATTTTTCTTTTCTTTATTCCTACGTTATGTAATTCGGAGATTACGAAATGGCAAATGTGATATTCAGCGAGAGAATCGTTGCAGGGTTAAAATTTTTTAAAATAACAAAAATACATGAAGAAGGATTACGGCGTTTGAACAACGCGAGACTGGAGCTCGTTATTGACACGTTTACAAATGCCTAATAATTGACATGACGAAGATTCAGAGGAGAAAGAAATTAATGGACAAATTAATTGATATCGTTTTTTTAGAATCGCGAGGAACGAAAAATTCGAAAATTTGCGTTATAGACTATTTTATCGCTGATCGTTAACAGTGAATTCAAAAATGGAAAACCAAAAAAAAAACACATTCAATTATTTTTACGAGGGCTATGAGCATTCGCGTGTAATCGTGAAATTATTTTTTCTCAAATTATACATTCACAAAAACACATTTTTATTCGCGCGTATCGAATGACGTGAAAGATTTTTTTTATAACCAATGATAACGTCCTTGAAAATACTGAGTTTGAAAAACGCAGCAATGTCGAATTTTTCTCTTGCGCATTTAAAATGCCACGGCTCTCGATATGTACGCCGAAACTTTTCCATCAGCCAATTCTTCACGTCTGTCTGCTGTGTGTGTTTATGCATGCGTCGAAAAAAAACGATAAATAATTAAAACAATGATTAACAAGAACAAATGTACGCCTACGTGAAGAGCATTTACCTAAGGAACTTCTTAGGGCTGTGAGTACATTGGAGTATTAGAGGATTTATTTGTACATAAATAAAATGTTTCTTTACTGAATTAAAGAGATCATTTGTGAAATTATTCCTGTTTTTCGATTTTATTTTATTATCATGATTTCAGGAAAGATGCATCGTACGTTTATTGACCAATCATTGATTCTCAGTCGTAATTCACCGAATTTGTAGTGTAGCTAGTAAAAAACTGATTTTGCTTTCCCATAGAGGAAGTTATGTGACGGTGAATTTTTTTTTTTGCAGATTTCCATGTCAATCTGTTTAAAATGTCCCGAAACATCGGAAAATGATATCTAGAAAAAATATCCCGATGTGTGGATGTGTGTATGATGTGGGACTGCAAAATTCAAAAGTTCATAATCCGGGAACTGCTTCGAACTGCATCGCATTAATTTCTTCGAATATTGTAAAATATTGTGTTCAAGTTTGCGCTTACTATTGACCAACTGGAAACGGGTCGTTAACACTATATCATTTGAATGCAAATAGAAAAAAAACATAAAATTGTTTTTTTTTTTCGTTTCGATCGATATGATTTGCCTAAAAAATTTTGCAAAGAGATTTTCTGGAATTTATTAATCGAAAAAGCACAAATGATTGGATAACGAGTTTGTAGTTGAACATGATTTATTGACAGTGTAAGATACAAGTATGACAAATCCATAGTATTTATTTACCATGTAAGTTATCATGATAAGTTGGAGAAATGCAGAAAGTCAGAGTTTCAGAACATCTCTAGGATGAGTTGCAGCACTTTCCCTTCGGGAGCAACGTCCTTTGGTGTCAGACCGTCGTTATCTTGGAGAGATTTAGCTCCGAGCGATAGTAAGTATTGAACGACTTCGATGTGGGCGCAAGAGGCTGCGTAATGTAGAGCGGTTTGTCCGTTGAGATCTTGGGCGTTTAAGTCGGCGCCGGCTTCGACGAGAAGTTTCAAAGTTTCCAGTTGACCTCGATCGGCAGCCCAATGGATAGGCATCATTCCGTTCTCGTCGGAGTCGTTCAACGCGGAGCTGTCGATAGTCAGCGCTTCGGAGACTTTATCCTCGATGCCGTCCTTGACCCAGTCGAGGAGAGTTTTATCAGAATCTCTTAGTTCTTCGTCCATGTTGAGCATCGTGCTAACAGCGACCCAGGACCTCGTTCCAGCTTTGGAATTTTGTTCCCAGGAAGGGTCGAGTTTACCAACAGCTCGAACGTAATTTTCCATCGCAGTCTCCTTGCTCATCTCGCCCAAATTCTTCCAAGCTTCCCACTTGTGTTTCGCTTGAGTCTGATACCAATTGGGACGCGGAGTGTCGCACTTTCCGACCGTCGCTTGTTTGTACAAACCATAGAAACCCAATAATTGACCAGTGTCCAGTTCCGCGACAAGACTTTGGAGATGGTTCGCCGCTCTGGTGAATGTTTCCTCCAGTTCGCTCGTCTCCTTACTCTCCAAATTGTCCATTTCTATTCCTCAGCAAATCTCTTCTCCTTCCCTACGTTAACTCTTGATCTCTCGGTCTAAGACTACTTTTAAATCGCTAATTCGATTACGGAGAGGATTCTCAAAATTCTTGATGTTTTACTCGAAATTGTTTTTCACGGTTATGACTCTACCGTCGAGTTTGTGCTGTACTCGATTAAGTATCGACTGGTACGTGCTCTTCTCGTTTGTTTCAACAAAACCGAAGTGTTTGCTCATACCAGTCTCACGATTGAATATTACTCGTGCATCCAGGATCGGCCCAAACTGAGAGAAATAATACTTAAGCTCTGTGTTGCCAATAGTCCATGGCAAGTTGCTGACAAACAGTTTATAGAAGTTCTTCCCTGCCGAAGCCATGACAAACAACTGAATATTCAAAAATCAACTTCTTTTTCGTATTTCCAGCAAATGGATCGTGTGATCTTGCATCAAATCATTTATATTTATGCCAGAATCTTCTCCCAGACCGTCCAGAGAAATGTGATTACAGGCCAACCCCCACTTGTTCAACAAATGCTCGATCGACCAATCCGCGCTGCGTTCCTGGTAAGTGCACAGAAACTTGGCGTGCGGATTCCTTTCTAATAGAAAAGCGACCGTAACGATGATTTCTTCGAACACCGTTGGCTCGTAGAAACAATCGGAACCGAGAATGAGGTCGAGCGGGCCGACGGCAAACAAACCGGACAAGAAAATGCCCCAAGTTATTCCGACGATTTTCACCTGAGATAACACTCCGTTCAGCTCGCAACTGCGTCTTATGTGCTGCAAACTTCGCGGCAAACTCGCTGAATCGCTCAAGGTCACGTGCGCTCCGCACTTGCTTGCCAAAATTCCTGGTAAAGCTGTCCCAGAACCGAGCTCCAAAACTCTCTTCCCTATCAAATCTTCTCGGTGCTCCCACAAAAACCAAGCCAACACGGGAGCCGACGGCCACGTGTAAAAACTGTAACTTGCTTGTAATAGCTGCAACGTAAATTTACACGATTTTAACGAAATTATTCCATGTTTCTTTTCGATTTTTCATATGCATCAAGCAGGGTGGCCATACTATGTGGCCATGTTAAACGCATAGGAAAGTTCGAAATTATTGGAATTTGGTCTTTGGTATTAAATATGAATGTGCAAATTTTCTACATAATTCTACATAGAAAGCAACTCTTCATTCCCACCATTCTGGCATCAAATACTATTCCAGAAATTTTGTAACTTTTCTCCATTTTATTCGCAATTGCAGTTTTTTTTTTTTACGTTTATTTTTTTAAATTCACATGATCCGATTTGTATAATCACAAGATTTTTCTGAGGCTGGATTTTTCTGACATTGTGAATTTAAACTTCAGAGATTCTGGAAAAATCTTCGAGTGTTCACTTTCGAAACGATGGGGAAAAAAGAAAAAGTTGATTTTTTGAACTGGATTCGGAGTTTCGTCATTATACCTATTTCATCACCTTTTCTGGAGAATTAAATGCCTTCGCGATGTCGACATAACCAACAAATTTGCGTAACACCAGTAGGATCGTGAAATTTGGTAAATAAAACAATTGACGGTGGGAATAACTTGTTGAAAGGATGATAGAGAATACAACTGACCTCAGGAATATAAATTTCCAAAGAATCCTCGTCTTCTTCGTCGCGTGAACGTCGAGATGTGAAAAAGAATTTTTTCACTTGCTCGGAGGTGACTCCATCGGACATTAGGCCGTGCGCGGATGGACTCGTGTCGTACCAAATTCTTCCTTCTAAACCAGGCATTACTGAGCCTCTAATTTTTCATGTTAATTACTCCCGTATTTAATCATTATTACTTATGGCTGTTTCAGCGCATCATGTGCTCGATAAATTCGCTTTTTATTTATCTATTTTCGGATTAATTAAACTTTGTGTTGTTGTGAGTTGTCCGCCATGCGCGAGCAGCATTCCTCATCCCCCGCCCCCTTCGCATAACCGGAAGCTTGATTTTTGGATTTTTAGTAGAACCAACATTCCTTTTACTGCCGGTTCGAAAAAGTTTTGTCACGTGTCGTCGCACGCGTTTCCTGCATACGATAAAGCTTGGCAATAAACCATAACTATTATTTTATCGATCGTCGCATATTGAGAATGAAAGAAAAAACAAACAACTAAATATCGAGCGTCTCTTCTATGTACGGCAAAGCGTAAAAGCTGTATCCTATAAAAAATTCAAAATTGATAGAAAGTGCGAAAATAATATGTCCATTTTTTCCTGCATAATTATTTAAAAAAATTCAGGGACAAAATCAGGAGGGCAGTGGCGGCGCATTGTAAGTTTTATAACAGTTGTCGATTCATTCGTTTTGATTAACGGTCCTGCGCCGTTTTCAATGATAGCGGCGTAAAGATTGTTTCCTGGGTTTCCTGCCTGCGCCTCAATTATTATGTAAGTTCTGATGTTTGACAACGAGAGACTGGAGTGTACAGGTTCCCTGTTTGAGACTGTCGAACTATATAGTGCGTTCACGCATCCTTTAGTTTTATAATTACGACGCCACCCTCACTTTCGAGCTTTCCTTTTTCGGCGAGTGGCGCTGATGGCAGCGCATCATCCTCTCACTTTTTCTCGATGAGGACGGTCGTCATGGTAGGTAATTTACTCAGTTTACTTTTTTCTTAAAAAAGCACGCCAGCGGATAATTAAAATGCAATACCGTATGCTAATGAATGATGAAGATGTAACTGATGAAATTGTTGTGTTATATATATAAAAAATCGCGAACGGAGAAATTTCGGACCTCCGATTTACCGGCGGAGTTGCGGGTCGAAACGCTTATGCACTCGGCCGTTAGGCGGCTGCGATATATTTTTTTTTTATGCATTCGTCATTTTGAATCGAAGTCCGACTCTCCGATAGGGCAACAGGAACTTCGGTACCGGTTTCCGAATCCCTTGTTTTCAAGTCGATTCTTGTTTGCGATCGAGACTCGGAGCACCCGTGTCTGGAGCCATAAGTCTAACGGATTCCTATAAAAAATAGACACTACGCTCACAAAAATTTCTTGTAAAATGATAAAATAACTACCTATGGCTTTTATTTTTCGTTTTTATTTGACCAATTTCCATGCTACTTTGATCTTGAATCAATATTTGACATTGTAACGGTATTTATTTAAAGTATATGTATGAATTGATCGCGCTCTATGGACCGAAGCGAACCGGTGAACAGTAGAAAAACGTATTATCTCTGAAAAGAGATTATAACCGAAGCTCCTTTGCTGTAAGTCTTCGTCTATTCGAAAAGTGACAAGAACGATGTGTGGTTGCGAGTTTTAGAGTTCGTTTGGATCTCTGAAAGTTTGTACGAGGGAATGTATGATTAAAAAACATCGAAACGAAATGTTTCTCGAGGTTGTTACGCATGGGAGTCGCGGTTAGAAGAATGTCTGAAAAAAAAATATTGTGGAGGGTTCGGACTTACAGGATTTGACATAAAATGGACCATAGACATATAGGGCGAGCGTGGTTTTTATGGCCCTCTCCCAGTCCCGGCTGATTACGTCCGTGTCCGTGCGCGTCTCGCCGAACGTTGTCGAGGGCGGGCGGAGGGGGGGAGTTCAGTGTTCGACCGATGCTACGGTCGTCTGCACTCGCTTCGCGCTCCTCCAGTCTGTCACGCGACCTCGTGATGGCGCGTTGATTGTATGAATTTTTTGTCCTTATACGCTTTTCCACGAAATTAATCCACTTGGCAAAGTTGAGATAAAAAAGTAGTTGGCAAAGGTTGAGTTAAGGAGACCGGTACTGCAAGTTGAAGGTGATTCTATTTCTTTATCCCCCGGTCGCCAATCAATCACTGCGACGAGCTCACGCGGGGGACGTCTCATGAAAACAAAAACAAAAACAAACAATAGTGAAGTAAAATGAGTGTGAATTGTGTGCGCGATGTAATTGTGACGCGAACGGACGTGCTCGGGAAACGTTAGCATTCCAAACAAACGATTATTCGTTTCGTTTTATTTGGCGATTTGTGCGGTCAACATTATCTTCTGAATAATGGGAAGCGAGGCTGGAGACGCGGATCCCGCAGCCGCGAGTGCTGTTGACTCCGATGGCTCTGTTAGCTGGGAAGAATTTTTCGGTCAGTGTTACATTTTACTTTTCTAACCCGTTCATCTTAATTCTCAAATTCCATCGCATCGTATGAATTATCCCCGAACTTTTGCGCATCCATTGTTGGCGAACATCAACATTCCAGTAAAGTTCATTGCGCAAATAGATTACGAAACAATGCCAAAGTGAACTGTATCATTTCGAGAAGATGGCGACACTGAGGCACGCGCCAAAAATGGGGTTAGAGATTCGGTGCACTATTCCGCAATTATTTCCGACAGTCGTTCATGCCGAACGGGACACTCTAATCTTTATTTCGACAGCACGAACAGGAGACGTCGTTTTTTCCGGGAAAACAATGTCGTAGCCATCGGAATGGATGTTGCCAATGATAAATATTCATTTAATCGATGTTTTACGGACGCAATTTTTTTTCCTCGTTCCTCTCGATACGCGGCGTCGGATTTCGCGGGAAAAAATTAAGATATTCATGTTTCGCGAGTGCGCGCGACTGTAAAACGATAGACCGGAAGTGAAGAGGCGTTTTCGGCGCGCCGCGGCTTAGCAATTCCTCGAAGCGTTCGTACTGAAAAAAATATTACAAAAAACCACAAAAAGGAGACTCGGCTCGCGATAATTATTGCCCCTACATATTAAACACTGCATTATAGATATATTTATACTTGTTACGTCTCCCCGTGACTTGACACGTAATTCGATATTACCTGCTCGTTGATGAGTTTAGCAAAGCGTGACTATCATCCAAGTGATCATCGTTATCTCGAAAATGTAATCTCTGCACTCATTATTTGACATTAACAACATGTTACATTAACAACTGATACTCTTCTATTTTTATTTGACAAACCATCATCTCGCTTATTTATTCAATTTTAATAGGACACGTCCCATTTATCCAACAGGATTCATTATATACGATAAGCTCAAGTTTGCATCGTTGGAAAAATACGAAAAATTTATTTTCGATAATTATTTTTATAACTAATCCACTTTTTCCATTTTTCTTTAGTAAATTTAATTTTTGAATGGCAAAAAACGTCTGCCCCACTATTTTTGACACTTTACGAAAATTTGGCACTCTGCATGAAAAAAAAAAATAGTTTTCGTTGTATTTCAACGATGCAACGTCAACATCGTTCATTATATACGATGCTAAAGTTTGCATCGTCGGAAAAATACGAAAAATTGATTCTTCAATCATGATTTTAATAAGTAATCCACTATTTCCATTTATAAATATAAATTCAGTTTTTGAATGGCGAAAAAGTCTGCCCCACTATTTTCGACAAATACTTTCCGAAAATGTCGCACTCTGCTTAAAAAAAAATGAGTTTTTGTCGACATCGTGGGAAAAATACGCAATTGTTAAAAATATTTTTTTCATCGTTTTTTCTTTGATATAAATGTCAAAATATATCCCTCGTGTTTTTTTTTTTTAGTCGCATTGTTTGCAAATGACCATTTTCCGTCGAGTGTTTCGCAATAATTACGAAAATCGGAGTGGACAGTTTGACATTCTTGCTAAAATGTTTTCGGTCAAGAAAAAAAGTTCGGAATTGGCAAAAAATGAAATTTCCACACATCGTTTTCACTTTTTAGTCATTAACATGGTTTTTATCAGCAGCTCGATCGTTTGATTGACTTTAGAAATGCCTCCAACGTGGTGAGAATGTTCTGGCATTTATTTTTCTTAATTTAAAAATACATACAAACATTTTCCTCCAACGAAAAGACGAAATTTATCGGTTGGAATGAACAAGCGTGATAAGATCAAGGAAAGTTGTCAATCAATAGTACGTTCCAACTTTGACGCGTGTCATTTATGGGACCTGGTATCGAAACACACCCGAACTTTAAGACTTTCTCTCCATTTTTATATTTCGATTATGCGTGCATCCTTTTTACGATCATTTCCCGCGTGACACGACTCTTTTTCTCGATTTTTACATTTTATTTTCTCATTTCCACATTTTTTCCCATAATTTTATTTCAAATGAACTAAATAAACAATTTTGCTAAATTTTTCCGCGGTCGATATTTTTTTTCCTCTTTTTTTTTTGATTATCGAAGTGAAGAAAAATGGATATAACGAATTTTCGACGATCCTGAAGTTTGCATCGTTGGAAAAAAATGGAAAATTTATTTTTCGATCATTATTTTTTTCATTAATCGAATTTTTTGATTTTTTTTTTGCAAATTCAGTTCTTGAATGGCAAAAAAGGCCGGAAAGTATTTGTTAACAAATACTTTCGGAATTTTGCTGCCGAAATACGGAAATTTGGCTGCCGATTGAAAAAAAAGAATTTTTTTTTCGGAAATTGTAATTTTCGAGAATATAAAACGATACATTGACACTATGAGGTCATTAAAGTGATAAGTTTTATGGAGCAGGTCTCTTTTACACCACACCCTCGTCGAGATAACATTTATCTCTTATCCTACGCACGAATCTTTACAGGATTGATAAAACGCCTTTAATACGTTTGATTCGATGTATCCTCTTATCAAATTAGCACCATAAAACTATATTGAGGGCTAATGTTGATAACGATCGCGTTTCTTTGTCCTGCCATCTCCAACAATCGTTCCAGACGCTCCATCGAATCAAAAGAATTTTTTTCATCACGTTAACTCATTAGGAATTGATTAGATTTAATTTTCTAATTAACGAGGTGACTCGTACTTTTCAATTCGTTGTGAAAATTAAATAATTCAGCTAGTTATTGAATTTATACACTGAACGTTCTGATTAACAATTATTTTCTTAAGCAGAGTGCCAAATTTTTGTGAAATTATTTGTCAAAAATAGTGGAGCAGACTTTTTTGCCATTCGAAAAGTGAATTTACGAAAGAAATTAAAAAAGTCGATTAATTATGAAAATAATGATTGAAAAATAAATTTGTCGTTTTTTTCCAACGATGCAAACTTGAGTGTCGTTGTCATTATGGGTACGTACGTTTTTTCTACTATTTTCGTCTGGATCCTGCACCTCAAGTTTCGAGAATTATTGTTCAGTGACTCGAGCAATTGATATTGTGCTGACCAAATTTGAGAATCGCCCAAAGTTGCGGAAATACTGTTTTTTTTTGCTTAGATGTTTGGACTGTGTTTAATTTCGCTTTCCTGGATACGGTCGAGCAGTCTGGCGTGCATCCTATGTGTCAAACCCAGTTTAGCACACATTAACTCTTCTGGAAAAATACGGGTACAGGTTCATCCAAAATGACTCGTCCATATTGACGTTAAGAGCGAAAATGTTGGGTCAGGAAATCGAGATTAACGGGAATAATGAATAACGTGAATTTGATTAATAAAAAACGTCCATAAATCATTTTTATTGACAATTTTCAATAATTTTGCAATTATTCATTAAAATGGAACGAGAAAATTTTGCGAAAATTCTGCAATTATCGAAATAAATGGAGCACAATCTCCACAATTATTTTTTGCTACTTTTTTTTTTTTTTTCATTACATTTTTGGGGATTTTGTGCGGAGAAAAAATGTTATAGTCAAATCCCAAAAATGACCCTCGTCAAGGTCGAATAAAGGAGATCGATACATCGAAGGGATTTTCACTGAATTATTTTATGGGACAACGATTCACAGAGCAAACGAACCATGATTCAGATTTTGTTTTTTTTTTATCGACTCACCATCGATCGCTAGTTTTGTTCAATTATTCGTGAAGCTTGTGTATCGCCCTCTATTCGCCCTCTATTCAGCCAAGTTTCTGTGTACGAGGTTAGTGTGTTGAGAGCATCAAATTTCGAGAGTATAAAATTGTTGAAACCTTACATTAGAGCCTGTGGAGAGAACTGTGGAGGATCTGATGTTGTGCGTGTGCGACAAAAACACCGGCTCTGCCGGATGCAGCTTAAAGACCTCCATCGTGATCCGTAAGCATGTGCGTACGAACCACGTTGCCGCGCGATCTCTTGCTTCCTCGCACGCCGCCGCTTTAACCGCTCAATAACTCTCTATGTCTCTCTCTCTCTCTCTCTCTCTCTCTCTCTCTCTCATATTTTTTATTCCATATTCGTTTCCTTTTCTCTCTCTCTCTCTCTCATTGTTTTATTCATCCAATCTTTTTATCATTTTCTCATTCGTCTTTTTTCTCCTTTATCAACTTTTTTAAAAATTCTCCCTGCACCTCTTTCTCCCATTCTCTTCGTATGTGTTCAAATGTGTCATTAAACGCCACATTTTACAACGCAGGCTGCATAAGAACGAGAAGATTATGGGCTCTCTGAGTTGCGAGCGAGCTTCTGTTTCGAGCCCCAAACACTCGAGACCCATTCATCAAATTCCCCAGTGCTTTTCGATCCACGATTCCATTGATACCGCCTATAGACCCTCGCAGATTCTATACAGTTATTTAGCTCACGCTTGCTTTCTTCGTTACTTCACATTTTTATCTCCTCACCACGTACTCTTCACGTTCACCACGCTCATTCCCTCGAGCAGCCCAAATTCTCGACCCTTTTTTTTCATTCTTGTTTACACAGTATTGGAAAAAAATATCTGCACGAATCGCAGGCACACAACTCAAACAACTTTGGCCTGCGGTTCACACTTCGCATGGACGATGACCCACATATCTCTAGGATAGATTATTCATAGAATATTATCTATTTCTATGGTGCTGAGAAGTTTCGGCGTTGGCAACGAAAAATATCAATTTTTGTTTATTCGTTGTTTAATTTTTTAAACATTGGAATGCAACGAAAAATATTGATTTTTATTGATTATTTGTTCAATTTTTAAAATGTTGGAATTCAACGAAAAATATTGATTTTTATGAATCACTTTTTTTTGTAAGCAGAGTGCGAAATTTTCGGAAAGTATTCGTCAAAAATAGTGGGGCAGACTTTTTTGCCATTCAAAAAGTGAATTTTCTAAAAAAAAAAAATGGAAAAAACAGATTAATTATCAAAATAATGATGGGAAAATGAATTTTTCGGTTTTTTCCAACGATGAAAACTTCGATGAAAACTCTCGATTTTTTAGTTTTTAAAAATTTCCAAATAAAGTTGTCCGATTTTAATAAAACGAGGGTTTTCTTTACTTTTCTTGAGCAACTCTGGGCTTATTTTAAAAAAGACATGGAAACGTGAGAAACATTGTTGTCAGAGTGTTTATAATAAATTTGGAGCTTTTGTCGAGAAAACGAAAAGTCAAATGGAAAACAAGAGTCCTAAGTATATAAAATACGATTAATCACGCTCGAGTCAAATGAGTTTCGGTCAAACGTGCTCGTGGGCTTGGAAATCGGGGCCTGTTGACCCAAATCTCCTCGTTGATACGAGGGACCCTCTCGTTTCTGTACCCACATATATATAGATATATAAATACATTTTTTATCGCTGTCACATTCGTTTTCTTAACCGCGAGGGCAACGACAACTTCCTACGAGATTTAAGCGAGTCAGGCTGGAGCTTAGAACGAAAGAGGATCGAGATCACGTTAAACGTTAGATGGACGTCGATATGAGGATAGAAATTATTACCCATTCACATTTATACGATCGTCTTTGCGGTATAAATAGTCGAGACTTTGAAATGCTCGAACTTCCATTTGCACACAGTCTCCCTCCAAAGTAAAATTCGAAAATGGTCCATCGGTGTGACTTTTCTTGGCGACTTGCTCGTTGCAACGAAACTTTGACACTTTCGAGCCTCGCCGCGGGCTTCACTTTATTATTATGCTGCGCCAAGCGTGTGTGGGTTTTGTTGGCTCGCGTGGGCGTTTGTCAGACTTCTCCAGCTGTACCAACTTTACTACAAACCCGTACAGTGTGTATTATCGGTTCCATACATACAATCATAATCGTCGACATGGCAATGCATTCTACAGGCTGTCCTCGTGCTCCATTCCTATAAAAACGACGATACTAAATTTACGAGATTCGCATCGTTGATATGCAACGAAAACTCATTTTTTTTTGACAGAGTGCAAAATTTTCGGAAAATATTTTAAAAAAATGGTGACCCAGACTTTTTTGACATTCAAAAACTGAATTTACTAGAAAAAATGGAAAAAGTGGATTAATTATGATATTTAATCCACTTTTTCCATTTTTTTTCAAGTAAATTCATGATCTTGAAGTTCCGATCATTGAAATGCAACGAAAACTGATCACTTTTTTTCAGCAGAGTGCGAAATTTTTGAAAAGTATTTGAAAAGTTAGTAAAAAAATGAAAAAAACGTGGATTAATTATAAAAATAATGATTAAAAAATGCAAAAAGTTTATTTTACCAATTTTTTTTTCGAATTTACTTTTCGGACACCCTGTAAATGCTTTTTCGCTACGCTGGCTTCCATGGCGTGAAAGCCTTCGTAGCAGATTGGCCTTTGTTATCAAAGCTCGCGATTACGATGGAACAGGTCGTCGGTCTATCGTGCTCTGTATTTCCAATTCACCTTTCATTCAGTTCAACAAACCAAGAAAACTAATATAAAAAAATAAAAAGAAAAATAAAAAACGGGAAAAAAATGCTAAATTCGAATTTTGCTTAGGTTAAAAATTTTTTTTTTCACTTTTCAGCGAATGATACTTTTTTTTCTCGTTCCTTGCCAATTTTTCCGACTAATTTCGAAGCGTCGTTATTGAAATTTCTATCGTTCTCCTCTGACGTTCAATGGATCGCGCGTTGTCTTCGCATTGAACTTGATTCCCCGCGTACACAACGCCTTGTATATTGCTACAGAGTCTGACGTTCTACATATACATGTCGAGACACAAGTGAACAAGGAAACTCGCGCGCCGCTGTACGAATCTCTCGTGAGAGTGCAACGACTCTGTTGCTGCTTGAACGCAGCGGCGTCACGTACGAACTTGCAATGGTGAGCCTCGCGCACACCACGGCCCCCGGCGAAACTCCATTGCAGCGAAAGGCCTTTTGCTATTTCAAGACTCCCCAACCAACGAGTTTACTCGTTACACATATTTTAATCTGTTCGTCGTTACCCTCCCTCAATTATCGACATTATCCTCGTCGATTATTTCTCCAACAATTCCAATATTTACACAATCATTCTCGCGCTCCACATCAAAATGCCACGACGCTCAATTTTCTCTTCGTAATACCAAACAAATCGATTTCCAATCGCAATAACAACGAAGCCGGCAGTTTCGTTCAATGTTTTGTCCATTTATTCGATGTATCGCTTGTTTACGATCTCCTTTCCTTTTTGACCTGAAAAACAGTCCACTTTGGAAATTAATGTGCAAGAAAACATTATTTTTCAATCATTATTTTGATAATTAATCCACTTTTTCCATTTTTCGAAAAAAAACCAGCTTTTTTATTGCAAAAAAGTCTGCTTCACTATTTTTCACGAATATTTACCGAAAATTTGGCACTCTGCTGAAAAAATTATAAAAACAAATTATTTTCCATAATTAATTCACTTTTTCCATTTTTTGAAAAAAATCCAGCTTTTTAATTGCTAAAATGTCTGCTTCACTATTTTTGACAAATATTTTCCAGAAATATCGGACTCTGCTTATAAAAACTCGTTGAAAACTTGGTAGAAACTTTGTCAAGATATTTTTGACCCTCGAGACACCGTCCAGTTTAGAGTTTTTCAACTCATTATTCGATTCTTCAATGAGAAGTTTCTACCTTCTGTTAAATTGTTTAATTTTGACTTTAGCCTGAGACCTACTTAGCCTTGCCTCGTCCTCGATATTTCGCCGAATCGGCGTAACGCTTTTTTCTTTGTTTTCATTCTTTCAACCTTTTTCTTTCCATTTCATTCTTCTCGTGTTCGTTATCCGCACTTATAAATAACTTGCCACCAACTCTCTGTGTCCGTGTGAATGCAGCCGTTACTCCTTTTCAGGAGCAAAGAATTATGCAAGTGTAGGTGAAATGAGAGAAGCCTTCTTTACAATGTCAAGTGTCGCCTTCTGGAGGTTCCCTCAAGTCGCTACTTCGATTTTATTTTTGCACTTTGCACGCAACTTTTAATAAGTTGGAATCCCTCGAGCGCCAGACGTTCTTGAGCAACCATTACTTACGACGCCAATTCGGGCATTTTTAATTTTTATTTTTTATTTCATTTTTTTTTATTATTTTTTATTAATTTTCGTGGCCAAGTCAACAAAGTATCGAGAGAACAAAACTTTCGTAAAGAAAGACGTTTCGCTATTATTCATCCATTGAGGTCCCTCGCTGCGGTTTGACCTTCACTCGTGACCATACATTTTTTTCTACGCAATCGATACACAATATTATTGTCGTTCGTACACAACACCATTTCTTGGTTTTACTCGGATCTCTCGTTCTATCGATTGCACGGGACCCACGAGATGCTGCGTCCAGTCTGTGCTCATCGTCTTTCGAATACATTTCACATGTATTTTACGAATTTGCTGATCGAAATCGATTTTTAAAGGGATTGACTGGAAAAAAAACGAAAAATTTATTTTTCAATAATTATATCGATAATTCATTCACTTTTTCCATTTTTCTAAAATGATGCTGAAGTTTGCAACGTTGAAATGCAACGAAAAATATTTATTTTGATCGACCATGCGTTTTATTTTCCAAATGATGAAAATTTTCCGAGCCAATTAATTTTTTTCGCAGCAACAACTCATCGTTTTATTATTGAAATTAAATTCTGCATGAAAATTATGGAGTAAAGTGGATTAATTATCAAAATAATGAATGAAAAATAAATGTTTAATAAAATTTTTGTTTTTTTCAACAAAATGAAATGAATCGAGACGAAAAATGGCAATAATTTCGAAACAGTGGAGGGAAAGGCAATGAATTTTCACTTTGATCATCGATAAGAGTTTATTGCGATTTGATAAATTTCATTCTCGATAAAAAAAATCGTTTTTTTATCGATTTAGACATTTGAAGGGCATTTTTTTGAAATGAAGTGATTCGAGGTCAATTATTCCGAAGGTGTTCATGGAATAATTTGATGATTATTTTGAAAAAGAGTTGAAATGATGAAACTACGATTTGGTCATAAAGGTCATCAACCCTGAGGATGTTTGACGACGTTAATGGGAGTTTCAGGCTATCAGAATCTCTTTCGCGTATCTGAGCATGTTGCATTTGTTTTTATGTGAATTTTTTTGTGGGATGTCCACCCACGTCCGAGGAGCGCGTATCGTTGAAGCTTTTGCATGGTTCCTTTGTGCCTTTTGCCTTGCGATATTATTCCATCTCGTCCGTCAGCATCGCATATCCGGCGCATCTCACTCGCCACTCTTGCGACTGTGTTTTGTGGATCGCAGCTCACGCGCATTGTCATCACCCACGCGCGATATCGTTCGCTCCACCGGAAAAACATCGATACACGGTGTCCCAAAAGTAAAGACGATACCGAAGTTTGCATCGATGAAAAACAAACCGAAATATTCATTTTTCAATCATTATTTTTATAATTAATTCACTTTTTCCATTTTTTTCAAAATAAATTCACTTTTCGAATGATAAAAAAGTCTGCCCCACTATTTTTCACAAATACTTTTATTTCATTTTAATTTGCAATTTTCATAATTTTTTTTATGAATTCAATTAATTGATTAAATCAATCAATCATATGAAAAAATTTTATTTAGAAAATAATCGTTTTTCAAATTATTAATCGCTGCTCAATCAACAACTCGACGAATGTGCTTTCGGAAATAAACTCGAAAGCCATTTTTCTCTTCGGGATTGTTCGGTCGGATCCTTTTCGTAAATTTTCCCTTTTTTCCTCGTGAGCGATTAAGTAAAAAGTAATAAATTCGTAAACCTCTGAAAACACGAAGTAACAGTGCTTCGTTCTTTCCCAGGATCTGAATAATAATCCACAAACATATAACGCACATAAAAATGCGCACGTATGCACCGCGAGGATTTCCTGAACCTCGTAAACGTTTTAACCAACAACAAATAAAACAGTGTCAGCAAGAACACGTGCAAAATTCATAATGTTGGATAAGCTCCGAATTTATGTGACAATCCCTCGTTTATATGTACGCGCAATTTCTCCAAAAGCTTTATTGCAGTGCCTTTGACCCGACGATTAAATCGGTGGTTAAAAATGTTAATGCCATTCGAGCAATCGCGCCGTCACGTGACACCAAGAATTACAATTATTCCCATTGCCCAGAATGCCACAGAACATTTTTAACTTTGCCCGAAAAATTCGAAAATCAAATCGAACATTAATCCGAATCTTGACCTTGAACTTTTGCACTTTCGAATAAAGAAACTTTCCTAATATTTTTTCCTAAAAAAAAATCAGAAAATGAAAATGAAATAAAAAAATTAGAAAATTTGCACTTTTTTTTTAAATCAGCAAAAAAAAATCAGTATTTTTTTTTTATTTTTCTAAAAAAAAAAATTAAAATCATTCTTTTCGACCCATTTCGTAATTTTTTTATTACGACAATAATGACTTCAGTGCGAACTATGTCGATGCATGAAATGTCATTGTGATGAATTGCACGCGGAGCTCCAATTGCGAATAATAATCGAATTGAAAAAAATTCGATGAATATTCTTGTTGAAATTTGTGGAGAAATATTTATTTGGATCAGCGAAGCCCATGCGTGTCCTTAAGGACGTAAATAACTTAATAAATAAATAAAAATGTATGGGTATGGAAATGTAGAATGCAGCAAGTCCGTATATAGTATATTATTGGAGGTTCTCGGGGCGGGGGGCGGGGGGGGTTGGGGGGGTGGGGGGGGGGGGGGGGGGGGGAAAGGAGGGAGACGCGAACTCGTGTAGATCGCTCGAGCGATATCGTTTCAGCGACGACGGTAGATTTATTGCACGCCAAGCTGCACGCGACAGACATACCCATTCCATGCTTCGCCCCCTCGCGTGTATCGCATTCATGAACGAGATGGCGAGTGAGAGAAAAGAGAGTCAGTGAAAGAGAGACCGTGAAGATGAAAAGAAAAAAACAACAACAAAAAAGCAGAGAATCGAATAAACTCGAAGAAAAAATGGCAGGGAAGAAAGATAATTTAAATACAAAACTTGGACAATTGTACTTTTGTTATGAAAGCCTCGAAATCATAGTCCATGATTCTGAAAGTTGCAACGTTGAGATGCAACGAAAAATATTTTTTTCATTAATTATTAACTGAATTAAAAAAATTATGGAATTTTTTTTTTTTTATAAAATAATTCTAGGAGCAACATTTAATCCAACTAATTAGATGTATTGATTAATCTGATTTAATTTCGTGCTCGTCTGTGAAAAGATGGCCTTTCATTTGCATTTAGATACATGAATGAATGTGTGGGTTGGCACAATAAAATTCAAGAGAACTCTGGCCATTCCGAAGCCAACGAAAGTTGAGCACGAGCAATCAACGAAAAATGTGATCTCATTTACACGATCACTTGCAGTTCATAATTACGCGCACTTTCGCTGCCACTT
The DNA here is from genome assembly GCA_030522525.1 of Campopleginae sp. 14b. Lineage (NCBI taxonomy): Eukaryota > Metazoa > Arthropoda > Insecta > Hymenoptera > Ichneumonidae > Campopleginae sp. 14b. Next base: position 7,813 of record JAPYYS010000646.1, on the reverse strand, counting down.
TTGCTCGCACGTAAAGGTTATTCGATCTTCATGAATGTGCATCGACTCATTTCGTTCGGTCCAATGTCTCCCCCGCGAAGACATTGATTGGCCATACAATTTAAACCTGGAAATAAGTGACTTTTGATGAAAACCTCAAGAAAAACGTTACTGAAGAGTCCGAACTGCCGGGCATCGATACATTCAATCATGTTGAAGTTTGCATCGTTGGAATGCAATGAGATTCTGTTTTTTCTTGAACAAAGCTCGCTATTATTTTCCAAAATTCAGTCTGAAACTTAGAACGATCCACTCTGGCGATCCAAAAACTGTATAGACCCGCTATATTGTCATAATTTCCGAAATTCAATAAATACTTGGGATAAATAGTGGGAAATTCCAAAGAATAATGCAAAATTCCTATAAATAATGGAAAATTCCAAAAAATAATGGACAAATTCATACAAAAATGGAAAATTTCAATAAGTAATGGAAAATTGCAATAAATAATGGAAAAATTCAATAAATTAGGGGAAATTCCAATAAATGATGGAAAATTCGAATAAATAATGGAAAATTTCAATAAATAATGAAAAATTCCAATAAAGAATGGAAAATTCCACAAATTTATGAAAAATTCCAATAAATAATGGAAAATTCCAAAAAATAATGTAAAAATTCAATCAATAATGGACAATTCCAATAAATAATGGAAAATTTCAATAAATAAATGGAAAACTCCAAAAAATAATGGGAAACCCGAATAAATAATAGAAAATTGCAAGCAATAATGAAAAATTCCAATGAATAATGAATAATTCTAATAATTAATAGAAAAAACATTTTTCGTTGAATCTCAAAGTTGCAAACGTCAAAGTCACATAAATTCATCGATTCGAAAGAATTTAAAGTTCGAAGCGCGACTTCCGGTACGATCTCGAATTAACGAATGCGATAAGTATCGTGGGGTAAGCGCCGTTAATGCACAAAGTTTAGTCGAGTTCATAGGATCGTCACTAATTGCCGGATTCCGTTAATTAGCGCGAAAATATCCGTGAATCTTGAGAGTCCTTTGGGCTCTGAAGATTTTTCTGCTTGTCTTTGGTTGTGCGGGGTCGAGGCTAGAGTTCGCTGCGCGGGGGGTGTCGCGATGCATAGTTGATGCAGAATCCTTCTCCGGGAAGTCAAAGGGTTGTTCTATGCTCGGGAATCACGAGCTCGGGAATATTTTCCTGTGTGCTGTTTGCACTGCGAGGAAGAGGCGAATGAGAGGGCGAGAGGAGGAAAGAGACGAGAGACAAGAAACGACGTCACGATCCTGGGGACTCGCGGCGCAAGTAAACTCGACCTTTTACGTATAAGGAAAAGGTAACGAGTTGAGCTGTTGGGCTATAAGGATAGAACGAGTACATTGCGGCGGCCTATGGGAAAGAGAGTTTTCTGCAGCTTCGAGCTCCTCAGCAGCTTCTGTCTTCGCTTTAGTCATCGGCTGACTCGCATTAAGCCAGCGAGCGGCGCGCATGCACAGAATCCGCGCAAAGACGAGAAGCAATAGCGAAAAAGAGAACCAAGACGCGAGACGGCGTTTCGGTTGCTATTCGGGCGTCAGGATGTTCTTCTCTTGAAGGTTGCGCAGGGGCTCGTCTCCAATAGTGCGGCTCAAACTCCCTCGCATTAAATTTCGCCACCAAACTCTGGACCGGGAGCCAAGGGGACGCTTCTATGGCTCTTCGAGTATGAGCCCTCGCCGGATTGCCGGACAAACGTGACTCTTCTGACGTTTCGGTGCATTGAAAAGAATATTTTGAAAAAAAAAAGTTTTTTTTCTTCAAAAATCCCGAAAATTTTGTCATTGCGGCGCGAAATTTTGCAGAAAGTTTCTTCGGAAAGTGAATTTTTGTCACCCCAATCATAAATATATCTGAGACTTTCGTTATAAATGAAAAATATTGTCAAAATAACAAAAAATTTCAAAATTATCAAGAAAATATTTAGTTTACAAAAAAATATCGAGCTTTTTATTTTAACTAAATATCATTTTCAGTGCATGTTCCTTCAGCCTTCCGGCTCTCTTTCTCTCCGTCTCTTTGCCGCTTAAACGATCCGGTTTTATCGAGCTTAATGGACGCTCCTCCATGCCCGCGAGTTTACACTCCACACTGGTCAGCCATCGGATGAGGTCTCTCTATATATATATATATATATATATCTGTGTATATATGAGCAAAGTACAAATATATGGTCTGAAGCAACGCGGAAAGCCTCTTCGGCGTCTTTCCAACACTTGTTGCTTATCCACTTTGTTTTCTTTCGCTGCTTCGCCTTTTTATTTTGGATTTTGTTGTTTTTTGCAAGAAAACAACAGCCAAAGCCGATACTGTAGTGTCGTACGTGCTCCAGCCATACAAGACAAGGAGCAGTGGACCACTTATCCGTTCAGTAGCTTTCCATCCAACAGCTTCAAGTTCAATATGCACTGGAAAAGTCGTCGATCCCTTTTACCTCGTTCGTCAACGCATAAGTGCGTTTTGTCGCTTTCAGATTCATGCTGCATCCATGTCCCAGCTCCTTTACGTGCTTCTCTCGAGATATCGATGGCAATTTGCTTTACCAGCCCCCCCCCCCCCCCCCCCCAATCACGTAATTCAAGAAAACACGATCTACCTGCTGCTGCGGATACTCTTGATCGCACGTCCTTACACACTCGACTACGCGAGGTCCTTCGCTTATTAACAATCAATGAAATTGTCTTCTACGAGTTGACAGCTTATAGAGACTGAAAATCCTGTCTTCATTCTCGGGCTACTGCCCTTTCGAGATCCCATCGATACCGAAGTTTGGATCGTTGGAAAAAAAGGAAAAATTTATTTTTCAATCATTATTTTCATAATTAATACACTTTTTATATTTTTTTTTCATTAAATTCACTTTTCGAATGGCAAAATAGTCTGACCTACTGGTTTTGACAAATACTTTCCGAAAATTTTGCACTCTCATTGATAAAATATAATTAACAAAAAAAATAATAATAAAAATAATTTGAAAAGAACTTCAACGTCATGGATCTGATCCAAGTCTTCAGCTCTCAGACGCCATTATCATCTCCATAGAAATTATTGACGATGACAAAAAAACGAAAAATTTATTTTTCAATCATCATTTTCATAATTAATCCACGCTTTTCATTTTCCGAATAAATTCAGCCTCCGAATGGCAATAAAGTCTGCCCCACTATTTTTGACTAATAATTATCAAAAAATTTTCAACTGTCCTTCAAAAATAATCAGTCATGGTTGCATTTTAACGATACGAACTCCAGGATCGTGAATTTATTGGAAAAAATTGATAAAGTCGACTAATCATGAAAATTATGATTGAGAAATACATTTTTTGTTTATATCCAAAGATGCAAACTTCAGTATCATAAAATAATATCGTGCGTTTATTGAGAAAAACGTGAATTCAACTTTTCAAATGAACAAATATTGTCTACGGGATATTTCGAAACGACGACATTGCTTTTTACACTCCGAATCGGGACCGCGAAGAATTCAACTGCATGGGGAGATGTGCGAACGGTAGCAAGAAGCCCATATAAGGAGGATGTTGCCTGGGCCTCTGGCGGAGAAATATCACAGGAATGGTGGTCGACCTTGCATGGATTACGTGCGATCGGTATTGCGCACGCGATCCTCTACATTCTCATATGTACTTATGGTCTGTAAGGTAAATACGTTGGTATTAATGGACACGTAGGTATAAGGATGAGCATGGCGCAAAAGCCGTTCAATCGGCCAAGTACCGCAATCCCAACATTATCGAGTACATTACCGCGCGTCCACACACTCTCCGGCGTATTAACATAATGTAAACAAACGCTCAACTCAATTAAGCATTGCGGTAGCGAGTCCGTAACGCATCGACGAAATTATGAAATAATTCGAAGCGATTAAAAAATGTAAAAAAAATTCGAAGCGAATCATTTTCATGGAGACGAAAATGGCGACTGAACTGATGACTTAAAAATTTTCTAAAAGTATTTGTCAATTATGGTAGAGCAGAGTTTTCTGCCATTCGGTGGCTGAATTGACAAAAATAAATTGAAAAATTGGATTAATTATGAATATAATGATTGAAAAATAAATTTATCGTTTTTTTTTCCAACGATGCAAACTTCAGTCTCGTCAATAATATCCATGGAGATGAAAAAGGCGACTGAGCAGATGACTTGGATGAGATCAATAATGCTGAAGTTCGTATCGTTGAATGCAACGAAAACTCATGATTTTTTTCCGCACAGTGCCAAATGTTCGGAAAGCATTTGTCAAAAATGGTGGAGCACACTTTTTTGTCATCCAAAAAGAGAATTGATTAAAAAAAAAAATGAAAAACGTGGATTAATCATAAAAACAATGATTGAAAAATGAATTTTTCCTTTTTATTTTTTCCAACGATACAAACTTCAGTATCGTGTTGGTGTAAGTTGCATTTTTCCTCCAGTAGAAAATCATACACTTTTCAATCGGTCCGAAATCCGAGACTGCCTCGCGCACGACGCCCAACAGTACAAATTACCGCTACTTTCGCGTGAACTGCTCGCGGAGGTGTCGAGCAGATGCGAGACCAGAAAACCATTTTATGAAACATTATTATAATCATAATAATCACGCCCAGGAGAGATGATAATAATTATCTTATTACCTGGCAATAACATTTGCCAGACTCGAGCCTGGGGAACGGAGCACCCTGGGGAGCAACGAGAAAGTGATTTCATGCGCATGTACGCTTAGAAAATTTATTTATCCCCATGGATTTTACATGACCAGGTATACGCGAGCGAATTAATAAAATTCACACGTTTCTTTGTCTTCGTGTTGCTCGGTCACGCAATTTTTTAGCCTGCGAGCAAGTTTTCCCGACCAAAACCGCAGAATACTTCTCTATTCTCCATCCAGGACAACCCGATCACGTGTCACTCCCATGATTACTCGTTATACTCGAACATTACGAATGATAAACAAGGAGGATATTTATGAGCCTGGAGCATCGACGTAATGCCACGAAATGAAAAAAAAAAAGTGACGAATCTTTTTTTTTTTTCCATTTCTCTGCATATTCTCTGTCTCGTGTACGCGTGAATAATTATAGATCCAGGCAATCGGACACAATTACGAATAATAATTAATTAATTACCTATAATAATAATAATAATAAATAATCAAATTTTAATTATATTTACGAGCGTTGGGTCGAACTTTATGCTCGATAGCTCGGGCGGCTGGACTCTGACGTCCAGCCACCTCGGGAAAATAAATTAAATCCGGTGGTTGTGGCGTTTAAAAAAATTTTTTAAAACTTTTCGTCGCTGCTGTTTTGATCCGGATTTTCGTTCTTCGTGCATGCAGCCACACTCTGTTACGAATACGCGTGGGCGTTTTTCTCGCATATATCGTTATTCTTCTCGTCGTATCTTCACTCGTGTGCTCAGCATTATTGTCGTAGGTGCGAGACGCCCGTTTGTCCAGATCATCGTCCGAGAAACCCAACATTAATCGTTCGTCTCCAGCGTATAATCGGTATAAGAATTTCGATCGAAATTACAATGGAGAGCAACATCGACAATGATACTGAAGTTTGCATCGTTGGAAAAAAAGGAAAAATTTATTTTTCCATGAAAATAAATAAAAAATGGAATAATTGGATTAATTATGAAAATAATGATTTTATCTCTTTCTCTCTTCGCCTTTCGCTCTTCGAAAAGAACAAAACACATTTTTTATGTTTTTAAAGCAAGGAAACATTCATTTTTCCATAAAAATAAATAAAAATGGAAAAAAGTGATTTTCATAATTAATCCACTTTTTCCAATTTTTCTATTTTTATCGAAAAATGAATTTTTACTTTTTTTTAAAACATAAAAATAATAGTTTTTTTCGCTCCCAAGAACGAAGAGCGAAGAGAGAGAGAGAGAGAGACGAGGAGACAAAGTGTTGACGGTATGAGTCAAGCAACCTCGCGAATTGCTAACTCCTTACTACATCACGGACACACGTGTTTGAGGATAAAATTACGCGGCGCTGGGTACATTGGAGCGAACGAGCGTAAATAGTACAGAATATCGAAAAGGGATCAAAGCCGAGGGTGCGCGCTCGACGAGTTCCCGATTACTGTATCCACGATCAGCTGCTGTACTCTTATAATACCGTATGTAGAAAGCCACGTGCTGCTGCTTCTTCTCTTCCCACATCTTTCGCCGCGTTCTCGTGAGACCGGATCTCCCCTTTTACGTACCATGCAATTCCACTTTTTCAATGACAAAAGTACGAAAATGCAATTATTCGTAAATTCACTTTTTCACTTTTTTTAAACCGTATTTTAAAAAATCACAAAAATGTTGTCATCGCAACGCGAAATGAATAAAGTTTCTTCGGAAAGTGAATTTTTGTCACCTCAATCGTAAATCTAGCTGACAGTTTCCTTATAAATAAAAAATATTGTCAAAATGACGAAAATTTGGAAATAATGAAAAAATATTTACTTCACCATTTGCAACAAAATATCGACGTATTTTTTGACTGAATTTCATCCTCCAGTGTACTCTCCAACATCGTTCTATTTTCTATCATCCATAAATCTGAGATTTGTACAAAAATACGCGTATTATTGATTCCCATCGATAAAATTACGGATTTTTCCGTCGAGCGGACTCGCAGGGCACTTTTTATTATTTTTTTTAAAATATTCCGAGCATACAGGATACTCTATGGCTCAGTTCGTGTTGACGATTCTACGTGTATGTAAAAATGCTCTCATCGGAGAAGGCCGCACCCCGTAGGTCCAGTTAGTTCCATGAGAAAGAGAGAAAGAAAGGGAGCAGAAGAGCGAGAGAGAGGGAAATATCAAAGCGTGTATTCTCGTAATACGAGAGACGTGACGCTCCTACGTAACTATAACCGAGCAGGAGGTCCAATGACTTTGTCTGTCTTTCACTCGAAAGCTCAATGTGTGCGCGATGCATCTCTCGCGCGGGGTTTCAATCCACCGAGAACTCACGAGAGGCAGTGCTCCTCGGTCCATGCCGCAGTCTCGGTCACGCGAAGCCACTCGCTCATACATTTATGCACTAAAGTACACATATACGCATATCAAGTATTTTATATATAGGCCTATATGTGTCCATATGTACGTTCATAAACGTACGACGACGATTCTTATTTCTTTAATTTTTAATTTTTTTTTTTTTTTTCATTAATTTTTTTTAATCTTTTTTATATTTTATTTTTTATCTTTTTCATTAATAAGTATATCTTGTTGGAAGAAATCTGTGTCCGCGTTATATCGAGTGAGAGACTTTCGTTATGAGATTTTGTTTATTAGCTGGTTCAACTTATCCGGCGGTTCATTGCGTTTTGGCTACTTTTGGGGCTGCTGACCATTTTGAAAAAAAATTTTATCGTCACGTGCATCACCGAAGGTGAGTCAACAGGTGCAGAAGTAAACAAAACTATTTCATCGCCGTTGTTTTGGAAAAATCGTCCATACGATTTTTTATCCCTTCTAATTTTTATCCAACATCTTACGATACATATTTGAGGAGCAAATGAAATTTTCATGGCCTCTAGTTACTTGGATTTTTCTATTGAACGTGGACTTGATTTTTTTTTCGTACTAATTATACGTAAAGGGAAAAATTGACGAGACAGAAGTTTGCAGCGTCGGGAAAAAACGTAAAATTTATTTTTTAATCATTATTTTCATAATTAATCCACTTTTTCCATTTTTTTTTGAAAATTAAACTTTCCAATGGCAATAAAGTCTGCCCCACCATTTTTGA